>JAFVLL020007553.1:0-45916 GCA_021397915.2 Tor tambroides
CCACTTAACTTAATGATTGCTATCAGGATGTGAAGAGACTTTCAACTAGCATAACAAAAAATGTTTCTGAAGACAATCACCTATTGCACCTTTAAGTTACAAAAAATGCTAGCTATGAAATTAGCCCTTGCCAGACAAAAAATTAAAATGTCACTTACACCACAGAATGCTATTAAAGAGATAATTTAACCAAAAATGCAAATACTGCTATTACTTATTGTCCTTCCAAAGTTGTCTGACTTTCTGGTATTTTGAAAGAAGATGTTATGAACGTTGAATGTAACCAAAACCTATGGCTTCCACTGTATGAACAAAAAACACAGACATTTCTCAGAATATCGCAGAATCACGGAAGTTTGGAACGACATGAGGGTGAGTAAATGATGACAGAATCTCTTCAAACAATACATGATATGTGATGTAAACCCTCATGATGTTTTCTTCTGAATTCTTCTGTGATGCATACAGTATTATGCATTATGCAGTATTATAAAAGTGCATTCTTTAAAGATCCACATGGTCAAAAGGACTCAGAATTAAAGAAACAGATAGTTACCATCAGACAAAGCTGTTTCCAATGTGCATTCTCATAATCTACTGCAATGCATTTATAAGAAATCTGAAAATGCTCTGGCGAGAAGTCTTAACGCTTTGCACGAAGGTCTGCAAAAATGCACAGGAGTCGAACTGATAAAATTATAGCTGACACTAATAACTGTGTGATTAATGTGGACTACAGAAGAGGAGACATATGTGGGTGGTTCCTTTGCTTATGTGCATATCCTCTGTTCAGCATCAGCGCCTCGTGTGTCCATGGATCACAGGCTTTGAAAGCAGATCATCGTTGCTGAGACTCATCAATCATGGCGGTTTCTGCCTCTGAATGAGCAACCACCCGAAAGATCACATTCAGAATATTCATCTGAGTGGCGAAAGTAAACATGGCAGATTTCATACACAAGTCAGCTTACTTGAAGCCTCATCTGATTTTAATTTGAATTACACGCTGTAAAGATTGTCAGAGGTACACTACGGGCCGTTTTGATGAATAGGACGTACAGCATCTTAGTGACTCCCATACTTGTCTTTCAGCTTCTCAGCCAAACTTCAATCTAAAAGTAAAATTGATTTTCCATTCCACTACTTTAACCATGAAAGGCAATCTGTCCTCCACTATCAGTCAGAACGCACACATCAGGACATTTTCTCTGAGCAGGCAGTGCCTCCTCAAAAACATTCAGATCAGAAAATAATTGACTACTGCAAAAGCAAAAACAAATTTTACAAAATATGAGATCAAACATTGTGTAAATCATTCATTTTTGTATGAAAATACAGTTCAACACTGACATCAGTGGATAAAGGTTCAAACGGAGATTAGTGATTTATGAGGGGAGTGACCAAAAATGGTAAAAAAAATAAAAATAAAAACTGCATTTAAATACAAACTCCAGGCTGCTGTGATTGAATGGACTAACTAAAACGAAAACAAGCTGTGTTTGTTTAAACATGCATAAAGTTGGGATGCTTAACATGCTTAAAGTTTTTCTGGGATTTTAACACCTCTCCAATCTCTTTCTACTTTAACTTATTCACCGGTTGTCAATATGTCAATATGTGTTTTATCTTCAAGGGTGCCAGGTATTAGTGGAATAAATCCTCTAAAATAGAAGATAAGGTCAAACTCTGAGCTAGGTTGTTGGGGACAGTTTGAGTAGACAGTGCTGAATGCATTAAGTTGGGCTGAGTAAATTAATCACAGCTCACTTTACATTTGAATGGGCAAGCTGGCACTCATTTTCCTCGTCTTCCTCCATCTATTGGCGAAAGTGTTTTATAACCCTATCTGCTTCCTCATGATGAAGCTGAATAAAAGATCATGGAGGAAGGAAGGCCCGTTTTGACAGGTTGAGACATTATTCAAAGCCTTATTTAATATTAGCACCACATTCTGCTCTGTGAAGTCTAAAGTTCAGCCTGTTACATAACACATGCACTAATGCCAACACAAGCATACTGGATCAGCCACGTAGCATGTGTATAGGTGTGGGTTTATATGCTATGTTTGTGTGCGGAAAAGAAGACTGACATTCTGGCAAACGCAGAGAGAGAACTGTGTGTGACAAGACTGTGTGAAAAACAGCTGCGAGTGCTGCATCCTTTAGGACTGCCGGTGCTAAAAGGAAGTGCTCTCATAAATATTGCACCATATTCTCTTGTATATAGCTTCATTCTGATTTACTGAGTAGAGGAATCTGCAATTTCAAACAAAACTAATGGCATGAATTTAGTTTGGTTTGGTGCTTCTAATGGCACAGCTTTGATACACTTCAACTTTAAATCAGGAGAATTTTCTTAACTGGATGTGAAATGAATCGAAAATCCACCCTATTTTGCAAATGCATGTTGTATGTCTTATTGTGAAAGATTCATTTTCTGACCAAGTTCTGACCTTGTAATGTTTAATCAGAATGTCGTAACTCAGTCTTCTGTTGAAAAAGACAGACTTGTCAGCTGAAAAAGACAGACTCTTCATCAGGACTTTAAGACTTTTTACAGCGAATAAAACATATTACCACCCACAGACCAAATAAATTAAAAAAGTAAGAATTTATTAATAACATTAATGTATTTATCTGTACAGTTACTTGCAAATTTTAAAAAAAAAAATTCAAGACACATTCATAAATAAAAAAGAAGAAAAAAGGTCTGTAAAAGAATAAAAGCTCTACAATAGTCCTACTAAATATTTAAAAATAAATAAACATATAAAACTTTAAGCTTACAAGATTTGTTAAAGTTGTAATATGGGTTTCAAATTCTAACAAGTGCAGAACAAGAGAGTTATTTTTAATGCTAAACCCATTCCTCTGGCAGAATATTGGCTCATCTCTGTTTCCTCTGTGTTTAATTGTAAATCTCTGCGTTAACTTCAATGTTAAAATTTGAAATTCATGTCAACATAATCCCCGGAGGTAGAGCATCCCTTTCTAGTGCTATTTCTGCCATAACAACATATTAAATGTACTGGCCTCTGGGTAACAGCCTAACCGTGAACCACTTGGCAAGACTTTTTGAAATTATCATCAACAGTATCAGTTAAAATAGAATTCACCTCATCAGCTCTATAGTAGACTTCAAGAATAGAATGAATAGTTTTGCATTAGATGATGACATGTTAATATAGAGCAGGGGTGGGAAACGTTGATCCTGGAGGGCCACTCTCCTGTAGAGTTTAGTTCCAACCCTGAAAAACCCTAGAAAAAAAATACCTAACTGCATCCTGAAGACCTTGATTAGCTGGTTCAGGTGTGTTTGATTAGGGTTGGAGCTAAACTCTGCAGGGACACCGGCCCTCCAGGATCAACATTCCCCACCCCTGATATAGAGTATTCTGCATATTCATCTCAGATTCATCTTTCAGGCTGGTTCAGATGTTTCATGTATTGCACTTCGTCAACTTGGATTACATGCAATGAATTTATTTAGTTAGGACTAATTAATTAATTAACCAGTTAGTATGCAGTGACATGTTGGACTGTCCTGACACATGATAGTATGCCGTTTGACATCATCACTACTCAGTTTGTTAGCACAGTCTTACATTACGGAATTGCTGATGCTATCAACTCAGTAATAACCTATTAGCTGATGACTTTTCCCAATGCTTTTGTTACATTAAAAGGCTATTAATTATTGACAATGTAATTATCATTGCATTGTTCATAATGTAATTAAAGTGTCACTAATGGATCTTGGGACTTAATTGATCCCCGTAACTCTCCCTAACCTCTTTATCTGACACTTATTTATTGTAATAGCAGCTCTATTTTTCAAAAACAATACCATTCATCCCTGCTGGGGTTTCACTCGGAGAGCCTTTCTTAAGATTGCTTTCCACTGTGGTCTGATAATCTGCACACACACACTTTATGGAATAGACTGTCTAAATAAACTCTGAATGTCAGTGCCACTCTCTACCAAGGATTTAATTTTATACAGCCACCTGTGAAAAGTATCCACAAGCCTCCCTAGGTTTCGTTCTCCCAAATTATGCTCAACGGCAAAACCGTAATTTCCAAAATTTCATAATTACTTCTAGCAGTAATTGGCAATCTGCATGACAATTTGTTTTATTGGAAGCGTGTTTGATTTGTCCCTGACTGAAAGGAGGTTATTTTATGTAGTTGTTAAACACATCATAATGTAGTGTTGTTGTTGTGTTTCTAGGCTGTGGAGAGACCGACGACACAGACATATTGGTGAGATTTGAATACTGCTGGGTAACATGTCATTTCCAGGGCAGTGTGATAGGCCAGTGGGGCCTGATGAGTAAACCAGTTAGGATCTACCAGCCAAAGTGTGTGGCAAACAGTGAGACACAGGCTAACATCTGCAGGCCAAGATGGCATTTAAAATTTAAATTCACCATAAAATGAAAATTGCGCCATTTGCGTTCTTATTACACATCCTGGTTTTATTGTGAACTGGTGCACATTATTCCAAACAAAATGTTTTACAGTAAGTAAACATAGTTATTTAATATTACTTGTTTCTTCTTTGTGTAATTACATTGTAACAACATCACCTTAAAATAAAGTTTAACTAAATTATTTTATTTGCTCATAAATCTGTCTATTACATTTTTTATTGCTGAGTAATAATTTGGGGTTATGGGCTCAAAAATATCTAGATAATATTAAAAAATTAACTATATAAATATTTATTTATAAATATTTTATTTATTTTTTAAATGTATTTATAAATATGAAGGATTCATAAATATTCTGCATATTTAAATCACTTTCTGTTTTAGATGCTATCAATACACTCACATTGTCAGCATACAAAAAGGTACATGTAAATGTTAGATATGAATACTAATAAGATGGCACTAAAGCACATTGAAAACAGCCACAGAGAGAGAGAAAGAGGCCTGATTAACTGAAACTTTGCACGTTTCTAACAACCCTCCCCTGACCTAAGATATCTCTGTAGGTCAGCACGTCAACATCGTGTCTGTGACCCACCCCTCCTTCAGCTGACACGTTTGCCTTAGCGCTCTGGGCCCCTGACAGAGCAGGGACTGACCCTCGGTTGCTGCCCTTGCCTTATAACTCCTGGAGACAGTCAAAGGTCACGGCGGGGTGGCAGCAGACGGCACTCCACAGATGGAGGACGACTAGTGTTGTGCTCCTGTCACATCAGCATGCGGTGGTCTCCTCCTGAGGGAGTGAGGGAGATGAGATGAGAGGGAGAGCGAGCGAGCGAGGAGGAGACCGAGAGAGACCCCTTCCCCAGGCCTTAGTCAGTGGTAATGAAAGGACACAGGGGCAGGATGGGAAACATGCGAATCAGTGGTGTGCCAGCGAATGCCCTGAGGCACCTTGGCATTCACAGGCAGCTAGCAGGTGGCAGAGAGTCAGGCGAAGTCTGTGCACGACACACACATACCCACGCGCTCCATCTATCCCTGTCTGAATGTCACAAGCTGGGAGCACAGCCAAGAGAAATCTGGGTTTTTGTGGGATTGGAGCATGTCTATGTAAGCAAGAGCGAAAAGGGAAATGACTTATTACAGCTCAAAAGCGGATGACTTCAGAAGCCTGCATGCGGAAGAGTCATGTCAAATGTTTGTTGATGTTTATTATGTTAGCATGGTTTCAATGATCTGCTCATCGAATTGTTTGATTTGCGCAATCAGACAATATGGACACAAAATAATCTTCTTCTTTTTTTCCTTTTTATAAATCAAACACATCACATATTAACCCAAATTGATTAAAAAATGCAATGCAGAATTCCAACATATGAGGTCTTTCTATCCATTTTTTATGGAGGGCTCTTTAGAATCTTTACCTTTTTTCAAAAATTACATTATATTATTACATATTATTTTCTTATCTAAATAAATATAATAATAAATGAATATAAAATAATACAACAATAATGCATAGTAGTGATAGTAGTATTAGGGCCAGATGTACTAACATCTTGCGCCAGCGCAAACCGTCTTTTGGTGTTAAAATAATAGGCTACCGTCAGGATTTACTAAAGACACGCGACACGCAGTGAAGAATTAGCACTGAAAAGGCGTGGACACAGTTATTTTTGTGCCTGACCTTATTGAATATGCATTTGTAGGAGTTTCCCTTTCAGATGCAAAATTTATGGGAGGAGAGTATTAAAATGAACCACACAACACAATTTACTGACGTTTGCTCTCGTCAAATTACTGGTGTTTTTGCCATTATTTAGTTTGCTCTTCTCTTGGTAGACTGCGCTGGTCAATGATCTGGTTTCGTCTGTGTTCTTTAATGAGCGCATTGTCAGTAAATCACCTGCAGAATTTTCCCCTCCCATTGGTGCTTTTATGAAATTGCGCTCAAACGCTAATTTGCCCTGTTTGGTAAATCTGGCTCTTAGTATTATATAAATATAAAAAATATATATATAAAGAATTATTATTATTAATGTCATTATTATTCATTAATGCAGCCTTCATGAGAAGGTAACTCTCCACATAAAATAAATTTTTTCAGTACTGTACTGTTCATATCTTTAGAAACTATTTTTATAATTTCTTTGAATTTTAAGATATTTAAACTGGTAAGCTGAACAACCAACAGTCATTACTAACAGTAATCAGAGTTGAGTCTGCACTGTAGGTCTCAGTTATGACTACAAACTTTTCATCATCTGAATTCTCTTGGAACAGTGTTGACTCTTGGGGAATGTTTCTGCTGGAGACTTGCATATAAAGCAACTACTGAAGTAGTCAGAAATGAGGAGTAGATGTTGCATATGTCAGAAGAGAAAATATGTCAATATTTATACTGATAGACTGACACAGACAGTTTGCAGCTCAGGCCTAATGTATCAAACATCAGTGTGACAGCTTTAGGTTTTCACCCCAAATGAACTTGCCAGTTTGCTTTTTGAATATTTTTAACAGTAAAATGCCATTTTATTTAATCTTTACTGTAATATAAGGGAGATCCAACAATAAAATATCATAACTAGCATATCAGTATTCACTGCAATATAATGTTAAATGTGCATAAATACTGTAATATAAATATCAATGTCTTTAATTGTCTTGTATCTCTAATGCTAAAGAAAACTTTAGTAAGCTGCAACTGAGAGCTGGACATGGTTCAAAGTTCTAAACGAATCAAATCAATTCACTGACTCAGTGATTTGGTTGCAGCAGTTCTGAAGTTAACAGCGCACTGAAGGGGAATATTACAAATGAACAATAACTTAAAATCAGTCTAGTTCTCTCACAAAGATACTGTATAGGTCTAGAAGATTTAGAAATATGGTGCAAGCTGGATAGACTTTTGTGGTAAACTGTTCCTTTAAGATTTTTTTTCCACTTATGAGTTTTTATTTCTCTAACAAGGAAACATCACTGGTCCACCTCCTCACCCTCAAACCACTGTGACCTCTGAGGCGACATGACCGCATGCCATGTTTCGTTCAGTCGATCAGCTGTTCAGTTATGTAAGTGCACGCACAGGTCTCCATTCCTGCACTCTGACACTGTATCCACTACAGGATCTTTATCTCGATCACACCCTGCGATCTTAAATACACTTCTTCTGCTGGAAGATATTAAACGTGACAAGCCTGCCAACACCTTCAGAGATGGAGAAAGAGAAAGATTAAAACAGAGAGAAGGAGAGGCAGACACACATCCCCTCACACCACACACATGCACAAAGCACAGAGTCCCTGGAATTACTCTCTAGAGAAATAAGAACTGGGACAGAAAATGTCATGAACAATTAGCGAGAGACACATTTATGAGATAAACGCAAACATCCATAATAATTAAACATGCAATAATTAATACAGAGCAACAGAAAGGGAGAAGGAAGTATATGGATTTAAAACACAGCCAGGCAAATAATGGAAGACATCTGGAATCTGCCTCTCTCACTTTCCCCTCTCGCTTTTTTTTCAGTATGAACATTCTTGGAAGGAAGAAAAAAGGCAGGAAGGAAGGACACGGACAGGAATGAAGGAAAGAAAATGAAAGGAATTTAAAGAAGTAGATAAATAAGGGAGAAATGAAAGAAGGAAGGGGGAAAACGGCAGATGGAGGAACCATCGATATAAACAGAGAATAGAAACGAAGGGAAGAAAAGGCAAGGAAGAAAGGACATTTACAAAAAGGAACTGATGGGTGGAAAGAAGAAATGGAAAATTGGACATAAAGAGGGAGGGATGAACAGAAAGAAGAAAAATGCTAGTAATACAGTATGTTAGGAAAAAACTAAAGATTTGATGAAAGGAAAAAGTAAAGAAGCATGGCAGGAAAGGGAAAATGAAGGAAGGAACTAAGAAAAGGAAGACAGGTAAGAAAAGATTTAAGAAAAATAAAATAATAATGAAGGAAGCGAGACAGGAAGGAAGGGAAAATGGAAGGAATTAAGTAAATAAGAAAAAAGGCAAGGAAAAGAAAAAAGGACTGATAGCGAAACCAATGGAGAAGGATGGAAGATAGATAGGAAGGGTGGAATAAGTAAGGTAAAGTAAAGAAAGAAGGAAGGAAGAAAAAAGGAAGGTAGGTAGTAAAAAGGAAACAAAGGAAAATTGGAGGAAGGAAGCAAAAAGAAAAAGTAGAGGAATGCAAGGTAGGAAGAGAAAATGAAGCAAGTAAAATAAGGAACAAGGAATAGACGTATACACTCTTAAAAATAAAGGTGCTTCAAAAGGGTTTTCAAGCGATGCCATAGGAGAACCATTTTTGGTTCCACAAAGAATCATTCAGTCAAAGGTTCTTTAAAGAACCACCTCTTTCTTACCTTTTTATAATCTGAAGTACCTTCTTTCACCACAAAGAACCTTTTGTGAAACAGAAAGGTTCTTCAGATGTTAAAGGTTCTTTATGGAACCATTTAGACACAGAGGTTTTTCTATGGCATCGTGAAGCACCTTTATTTTTAAGAGTGTATAAAGAAGGAATCAAAGCAAGAAAGCAGAGAAGAAAGTACACATTTATGCAGTACATTAGAAAATACTCAATTAACAATATTAATTGTTTCACTTTGCACAGAAATATGTTCATTTAATGCTCCAAACTCCATAATTTCCAAGCATTTCCCCTCTCCCACCCATGAAATCAGACACAATTTGTCAAGTAAACAAGCTATTAATCTTTTAAACGGTTACAAATCCTGTATTCTGGGCATGCATGATGAATTATGTATGATAGATATAAGGGGGAAAAAAAACTGTTACTAACAACAAACATTTCAACACTTGTTCTGTGCCAGAGAAAACAACATTTTCCCAGGCAGTTGTTTAGCGCTGTACCCAAGCGTTGCCGTGGGTCGTTTGCTAACTGCGGTTTCTAAATCTTATCCTGCACGCTTCCTCCTTGACAGTAATTAAAAACGGCAGTAAATCATATTTCCACAATTTTTGGGGGCAATGTTCTTTAAATAGCGCTTTAAAAAGACATACTCCCAGGCTGTGTTGGGCAACATGTTTTTCATATCCAATCATATCGTATTACATCATTTTCCAGAGGTTTTGTAAGATGTGTTATGGAGTCTCAACGCATATTGAGTCTGTTTGTGTGATTTATGAAGTGTTGTTTGGCAGTCTGTGTTTATGCTGTATGTGACAATGAGAAATCTGTCCTTCTTGTCACGATACCAGCGGAAGGAAGGGAGACTGGAAGAACGGTTTGGTTACAAGCCTCAGAGGTGATATCGCTTACACGCTTGCATGGATGTACGTAAGACACACAGTTGAACGTGCAGTATCACGTATGTGTGAGTTTTATCACTGACAAGCACATTTTGATCCATTTACGCACAGTATGTGTGACAATACCCTGTATCGTCATACATATATAGATGAGACATAAGCAAAACATCACACACAGCTAGATTTAGCGTATATAAACGCTCACACCACATGCCTAGGACTGTTTGTTTCTCTCTCCAGGTTCCTCCATTACCGCAGCTCTTCTTCAAAGCACACAGATGTAACGAATGTCGCAATATCTGCTGCTTCAATCCCATTCGACACACTAGCTGTGCCATGACAATGTGCCTCCAGCACCAGAACCCTGGCCACGAGTGAAAGTGGGTGCCCACAGGCGTCTATGTTATCAGGCTCATTCACATTGGCACCTCCCTTGGCACATATTAGTGAAAAGCAGGGTGGTATCTGAGGATAATGAATCAGGGATGTTCCTGAACCTCATATCCAGAGCAAATGCTGGGGTCAACATAGACTGCTAGTGTGGTTAATTGGTTTTGGGAGATAACAGATTTGGATTATTGTAGCACGACGAGACAAACAAAGCTAATGGTTTCAGGGTCACAGGCTGTGTCTCACCAACCCTTTAAATGTTCACTTTCTCACGTTCTCTTACAAAACACTAGCATTATATTCAGCCTTTGGACATGCAGGCAGTCCATTTATGTAGGGAGAGTGGGGACGGTTGCAACACTTTTTGCATTTCCTTTAGTTTTTCAGAGACTGTATGCATTAGAAAGCCAGAATTTTAATACAATAAAGCTACATCAGTCGGCTACTCACCCACATTGCTGTAACACGTGCACGTATGATTATATACATACAATTTATACTTGAATAGACAAAGTCAAATGTTGCAGCTGACCCCACAACAGGGGACGGTTACAACAGTCCACAGGGGCAGTTGCAACATTCATTAAAATGTAATTAAAACCATTCTAAATTATCATTTTGCAATTTCTTTATTTTATTCGTGCATAGACATGGTCTTTAATTGGCTGTATTAAAACAAAGAATAGTAAATAGGGAAAAAATTCAAGTAACAAGTAACAAGAATGTCTTGGTTAACTATTACAATACATTTGAACTACAAAATATTAATTTAGTCAGAATCAAGACACTGAAATTTAATAATACCCTACTTCTGTTAACATCTGTGAAAGGTTACTAAACTAAGGCCAGTTGTATGAACATTGCCACTATCTTAAGACTGTCTTAAGAACTAGTTTGACCAACTAGCAGTTAACCAAGTGGTAATCAGTCTAACATTTCAAATTCAAATTAGATAAATCTACCATTATGTAACTGACTTTGTTTGTTTGTTTGTGTGTGTGTGTGTGTGTGTGTGTGTGTGAGAGAGAGAAAAAGAGAGGGTGAGAGTGAAGGAAATGAGTCCATCTTAGACTCGTACTCATTTTTAACCTATTTACTTAAAAAAGGACAAATACCTAACTATTGAAAGGGGTTCTTTATTAATCCATAAAATTACAATTATGTAATGTTATGGCAAGCTTTTGACACATGCTAGCTATGCCTATTAAAAGCTAAGAAAACACAGATATAAGTCATATGTTTTTACAATGCTTTACGCAAACAAATGGAGCTTGAGTGATCGAATGGAATTCAAGCGTAGTTCAGGCAGACCACTAATCGCTTCCCTATCAGCTGACGCTCAGCTGATCAATTACTCCACCTGCTCCTAATCAACTGCCGTATTTAAGACCATTCAACGCATGCTCTTCAGTCTGTCGCACAGACATTTGCACCCACCTCCAGCAACTCCCTATCAGTAGATTCTTAGAGCTACCATGACTGATTCTCATACCCTCTTGTTTTGTAATTGTTGTATATCTGCATTCGTGTAGCTAAGAAATATTTGGTTATTGTCAGGCCTGGGGATTCATGCCTTAAGGATGTATATTAAATGTCTAGTATGGCAGCGAACCCCTTAAAGCCTAAGTTTTCGCCAAATTCAAGAATTTCCAATAAACGTATTTTCAAAAGTGGTCCTGACTGAACTTAGACAGTACGACAAAAAAAATTTGATGATTAAAAAAAAATTTTTTTAACTTTTTACCATGAAAATTATTTTTTGTAAAAGGAATGGTCACATGTGCCTGATTTCATCCAGGAAGGATGGGGGGCTGAGTAAGAGAGAGAGAGAGGAAGGGAGAGAATTTCTTACACTAGAAAATATAGTTCCTGACATGTAGCAGAATGTTATCTAAAGGGTTAGTTCACCAAAAATAAAAATTCTGTCATTAATTACTCACCCTCATGTCGTTCCAAACTCGTAAGATCTTCGTTCAACTTTGGAACACAAATTAAGATATTTTTGATGGAATCTGAGAGCTCTCTGACCCTCCATAGACAGCAATGATATTAACGCACAAAAACGTAGCAAGGACATCAGTAAAATAGTTCATGTGGTTCAACAAGCTATGAGAATACTTTTTATATGCAAAAAAAAAACAATAATAACATAATTTATTCAGCAATTCTTCTCCCCGAGTTACCGTCTTCTGCCATTTTGGAGAGTACCCCAGAACGTACGTAATCAGCGTTGTTTACATTCAGTAGACAGAAAAAACTTGGGAAAAAACACGTCTCGAAACACGTCTCATCCCTATGTATGAGGCGCCACGTAGGATTTAAATCAAACTTCGCTTATCAATACATACATAAAACACGTGCATATACACCTATAAATTACTCATATATACATATATACTATTGGTTGTTCAATATATATATATGAAATACATATGCACACTAATATGAAATCCATACCAATACATCTTAAGTTAGTAATGAATGCATATACACTTGTGAATAACTTGCATATACATATAAACTTGACGCACGCACACACCTATAAACACTCGCACATACATATAAACTCGATCCATGCACACACACCTATACATACTCGCATATACATATAAACTCGATCCATGCATATATACCTATAAACACTCGCACATACATATAAACTCGATCCATGCACACACACCTATACATACTCGCATATACATATAAACTCGATCCATGCATATACACCTATAAACACTCGCACATACATATAAACTCGATCCATGCATATACACCTATAAACACTCGCACATACATATAAACTCGCTGCATGCACACACACCTATACATACTGGCATATACATATAAACTCGATCCATGCATATACACCTATAAACACTTCGCACATACATATAAAGCTTCAAGCTGCGCGCACACACCCATAAAACACTCGTGCAAAACATACAAAATAAAATTCACAAACGTATACAATTCTGATAAGAAGAGATGCATGGTTTAGTTGTGTATATATATGCAAGTGATTTCATATGTGGATGTGCGTGAACTTTTCAGTGTAAACGGAAGGCATCTCAGTGTAAAAGGAAGTAGCGGCACTTCCGGCGGCATCTCCAGATGCCGGGACATTTTAAAACGCTTAGCTTGGCTTAATGCATTAAAAAAATGTTTTAAAAAAACCAAACTCAAGAAACACATTATTAATAAAGCATACGATGTACAGACAAGCAGATGAGTCCAGAATAAGAACGCAACGCGTTTAATTATGGCGTTTCCTCCCATAGGGAATACGCTTAACGTGGCTTAATGCGTAAAGACAGAGTTTTTAAAATGCCAAACTCAGTAAACACAATCAAATTATGTAGGCTACAGTAGCCTATAGTATGATTTATTAATAATTATGTTTATTGAGTTGATCACTGTTTTAATGCATTAAGCCATGTTAAGCCTCTAGATGCCACGGTCTGTCTCTGGCATGTGCCGCAATGGCATCTCCAGACTTTCTTCGCTGGCCAATTACACAATTCGATGTAACACTTTTTATTTTAAAAACTATATTTCAACAAAATTTAAAGCATTTATCATAAAGTAAATTTTTATGTTTGATTTTCGCCTACTCCTTCCTTTAGGGACCGTCTGCAAATTTACTTCACAGTACAAAACGAAGGCCAATAATTCATTCAGATTAATGTTTACATGGCTATAGTAAACGCCTGGCCTAATTGACTGATTATAGTTTGTCAGTATCTCGCCTTAGACAATACTTCCAATATTTTCCTTACTGTACGTACAGTACACTAGAATTTTACATGAAAAAATAAATTTACAGTAATTTTTAATTTAAATAATTGTGTATTGTACATATATGAAGGGATATGTTGAAAAACTCACTGTATCAAATCATTACACGAGTAAAACAAGCTTTACAGTTTGACAATTAGTCATTTTAAATGTTAAAAGTCATTTTAATTAAAATACTTGGACGTTTTAATCCAGTCGGTGGAATTGTCAGACGGTCTCTAATTCATCAAGCGCAATATAGCGCTTCAAAACTTTCTCTGGTTTAAATTTACTGCTACAATAACAATACACGTTTTTGAATATTTTAAATGTTTTTTTTTTCTTTCTCCAAAACCGCCTATACAGTTCCACCAACAGGGTTATACGTCTGATGTATTTGAATTAAAATTACTTTTATAATAAACACATTGTCAAACTGTACTCTTATGATTTACTAAAGTGATTTTAAAACAGTGTTTTTAGACCAAACTCTAGTTTGATTTATTAATAATGTGTTTACTGAGTTTGGCATTTTAAAAACTCTGTCTTTACGCATTAAGCCACGTTAAGCGTATTCCTTATGGGAGGAAACGCCGTAATTAAACGCGTTGCGTTCTTATTCTGGACTCATCTGCTTGTCTGTACATCGTATGCTTTATTAATAATGTGTTTGAGTTTGGTTTTTAAAAACAATTTTTTAATGCATTAAGCCAAGCTAAGCGTTTTAAAATGTCCCGGCATCTGGAGATGCCGCCGGAAATGCCGCTACTTTCGTTTACACTGAAAAGTTCACGCACATC
Organism: Tor tambroides; assembly: GCA_021397915.2. Lineage (NCBI taxonomy): Eukaryota > Metazoa > Chordata > Actinopteri > Cypriniformes > Cyprinidae > Tor > Tor tambroides. The sequence continues at coordinate 14,688 of JAFVLL020007553.1, forward strand.
CACATATGAAATCACTTGCATATATATACACAACTAAACCATGCGTCTCTTCTTATCAGAATTGTATACGTTTGTGAATCTTATTTTGTATGTTTGCGCGAGTGTTTTATGGGTGTGTGCGCGCAGCGAGTTTATATGTATGTGCGAGTGTTTTATGGGTGTGTGCGCGCATCGAGTTTATATGTATGTGCGAGTGTTTATAGGTGTATATGCATGGATCGAGTTTATATGTATGTGCGAGTGTTTATAGGTGTATATGCATGGATCGAGTTTATATGTATATGCGAGTATGTATAGGTGTGTGTGCATGGATCGAGTTTATATGTATGTGCGAGTGTTTATAGGTGTATATGCATGGATCGAGTTTATATGTATAAGCGAGTGTCTATAGGTGTATGCGTGCGTCAAGTTTATATGTATATGCAAGTTATTCACAAGTGTATATGCATTCATACTAACTTAAGATGTATTGGTATGGATTTCATATTAGTGTGCACATGTATTTCATATATATATATTGAACAACCAATAGTATATATGTATATGTGAGTAATTTATAGGTGTATATGCACGTGTTTTTTGTATGTATTGATAAGCGAAGTTTGATTTAAATCCTACGTGGCGCCTCATACATCCCACTGCTCGCGATTCATGTTCTTGATGCAAAAACATGTTCAATATATAAATATAACGACCTTGAACACATCCACTGTGTTGTTTTCCATTGTTTTTCTATGTAAATATGTGCTAAATTGACATAGTGTTGCACTTGTGTCTCATGTCTTTTGCAGCCTCTCTTGTATGACGTATTGTTCTAAAAACACAGAAGTTCAACTTTAAAAAAAAAAAAAAAAAACGCATCTCTAGACCTTGCCTTTTTTCCCATTCCACTGCCCTGTGCCTCACAATTTTATGGAAATCACGTTGTGGGTAAATCACCTCTAGCATGACTAATTTCATATTAACACCTAAATTTAAATGTTGGAAATAGACTGAGATTGTGCAGTTTGCTTTTCTTGTAATGATTAGCCTTAGTTAACCTGGGATAACGTTTATCTAGAACATCTTTAAAATATTCAAAAGCTTTATTACATGCGCCAAAAACCGATGTCTTCAGACAGAACTGCAATGTCATTTATCTTTGAAAAACCTTCCCATGTGTCCTCAAAATCCAAGTTTTACATCTCCTTGCAAATGCCCGGAACAGCAATAATTCTTTGTAGCTGGTCGTCATATGCAGTAATTAATTTTAGCTGTCAAAGAAAGCAGCCCATCATTCTAATTCAAAGACCAGACGAGATGTCATTTGCTTTTCATACTTACTTTTCATTATTTCATAGTCTAGTATCCATAAATTATTCAATCTAAGCATTTTACATCATAGATTATTTATGCTTTGTAGCACTTTGACAAATTGTATTGTGACAGCGGTGCCAGTGGAGAATTCTTGAGAACTGGATATGAAGGGAATGTCATTCAAATTCATTCTGAGTTCGGGGAAGATTCAGCATGTGTTCTCAGTTCTGTAATAAACATTCCCAAGTCCTGGTGTTTACAACGGCTCCCTCATAGCACATAATAATCTGTTGTTTATATCAAGGTTTCAATTCACTTTCTACACAAACACAGCCGTAAGAAACGTTCACTCTGAGCGAATGTGAATTAAACTCAACAACGGATAACACCCGAGTAGAAACAGCACTGCTTATGTTTATCTTTGCTTTAGGTTTTGTTTCTTTTCATTGCCGAGGAGAATGCTGGGTACGTGCCACCCCATGGAGCGAGTGCTTAAGTGGGCTCCTGGGATGCGGAGAGATTTGAGTACAAACAGTAAATTCACTTATGAAATCTGCCTGCAATCTTACACTCATTGGCTGTTCTCTTTTGTTTTATTTTGACGAGAGGTTCAAGTCGCCCGGCAGAGCAGAACATCGATCCGCCAATCGAAATTGTATGTCGTGCACGGCACGTCTCCTCCCAGGCTGTTTAAAGCACTTAGAGGTATAGAAAACAGTGGGTGTATATATATACATCATTTGAGTATCATAGACTCGCATGTGCGTTTGTTCTGCCAATACCACTCGAACACGTCTACAAATGCGGTGAAGCTGTGCTTTGAAATATCACTGACCTACTGGCGATTCTCATCTCATTTTTCTTCTCTCGGCGACAGGCCGGATCTGCAACAACAGGCCGCGGCCACTAGGGAGTGGTGCAGAAATTGTCTTCAAATATTGATTCTTCAACCAAAAGTGATGTCGGGTCAGACTACATATCAGGTTCATCCTCAGAGCACGGCAGCCTCTCGGGACGACAAGCGAAGAGGCTTCCTTCCGTGTCCGCATCAGGATTTAGTAGCTTTCTGCTTCCCGCTTCCCTGGAGAACATCCCGACACAACAAAGCCTTTTTTAGATGGATCTGTAGATAAACATATGCAGGCAGACACAAACATACACACCTTTGCAGAAGAAAAAAAAAAACTGAGAAAATGTTCAGTCATCATTCGTGCACTTCCAGTTGACCACTTGAAACGAGAACAGGATGAGCTTTTCCCAATAGCAGCAGACCTAAAAATACACCCGGACCATCCCAGGAGAGGGCTGGCGGTATCCTGGGCTTCAGTAATGAGAATTCGAGATGGCACTCGACCCTATCTCCCAAGGCTCAACACTGGAATCACAGTGGTTCTGATACATTCATCACAGCTCACAAAGCAGACGGCTGGAGTCTGAAGGGGCTTTGAAGCCTGCAGACGTCTGGGCAGGCCCAGGGCGAGCCTAGCGTACAGGGCTGTTTTGTAGAGAGAAACCTCATTCGACACTTCACAAGCCACCAGAGCCCTGAGAAAGACATACAGAGATAAAGACACAATGGACAGCGTCTTTCTGCAAGTTCGATCCAACCCTGGAAAAGGTAATGCTCAGCAAGAGCGAACAAAAGGGCCAATTAGAGTTCAGAATTCAAGTTTAAGTTAGGTTAGAGTCTGTGGAGGAACACATTGAGATTAGAAAACCAGTGATGAATGGTGCAGCTGATTCTACAGTATTTCAAACTTTATTTCGTTTCAGTATTGGGCATGAGTTATGCCTCTTCACATTGGAGCTTATCTTTAAACATGTTCATTATCTCAGTCGTCACATTGCTAGCCTGTTTTCAGAACTTCACAGAGTACTTTTGAGAGCTTCACAGTTAAACCAGAAAGCAGAATGTTAAAAACACGATACTGTATTTCCTTGTTTAAAAGTGCACCAAGTAATTTTCTGGTTATGTTTCACTTACAGATCACTTGAATTTTATACTGACACCTAGTGGCGTGGATGTACTGTAAAAGTTGTGCGCATTTGGCTGTGTTTTACTGTGTGCATTTGGCACCCTCTTATTCATTTATTTGGAAACCAACAGTGTCTGGTAATAGGGGCTGCCAGTGAGTTGTATTTGGCAAGTCATGTGATCAAACCATGATGGTCCAATGTGCCATTTGTAGAATAAAACAGCTTTTATTTTTAAGTAATCAACATTTTAAACATTTATCCATATTATTAATTTATTTAGGTTTTAAATCTAGTAAAAAAATGTACTTAGTGCACCTTTAAGTGGTTTGTGCATATTTTTACAGAGTAACATAGATGTTTTTAGCCAGCTGTCAGTTTTAAAAGTTTTTTGAAGGGGATTGCATCTGTAAAGCTCACATTACGTAACATTTTGCAGCAAGTAAGAGCTGTACTTTACTGCAGTTTACCATTGTTTTACTGATGACTACATCACTTGCATTTCTACTTTGCGCATTTGTGGATGGAAGCTTAATAAAGGTTTCTCTCTTGAATTCCATCTTACACGGACAGTAAAATAATAGAAAATAGAAAACTTCTCCATATGATCTTATCTAGTGCAAAAAAGTTGCCCATGAATTTTGTATTTGTTGTTATGATCCTATTCAGCAACCCTAATTAGAAGTGCAAAATGACTTAAAGAAAACATTTGACCCAAAAGAGCAAACTGATAACTTGTGAATCACACATTCAGAGCAATCCCACCCTACATATGAACATAAAGTTTGCTGTGTGCTGGAAAGCAGATAAACAGCATTCAACTACTGTCTCATCATCATCAACCTGACTAACACACGCACACACACAGACACACAAGCTCCAAGACAGGTCTGAACTGTCCACAGTTTGTCCTACAAGTCCCACATCCTACTATCTGTCTCACACATGCACACACATACACACAACAAAGCCGGTGGAAATCCAAATAGTCACTTTCAGCTGACAAATGCAGTCTCTCACAGGAGCACCTGTGTGTCCAGCATCTTCAGTCGAACCTCAGGTTTATACAGATGTCCTTGTCCATCCTCATATCTTCTGTCGAAGCAAGGTAGCCATCTATCTATAGTCTACAGTGAGTTTGTCCATCTTTACATGTACGGAATCCTCTGTAATGTCAGTGTCTTAAACAAGAGGGTCTTCTTTTCCATTAGGAGTTGGTAAGGAGTCTTGGGCCTCTTGGTACGGCAGCCATGTTCTTGCTATCGAGTGACCTATGAATAAAAAGGGAGGTAGGATTTACATATTAGAAAATCACAAGAATGGCAAGGTGTGCATTGGAATGTTTCATTAATATTTTTGTCTTTTTCAGTAATATATCTTAACTTTCTAAAAACAAAAAAAGAAAATTAAAAAGGATATATATATATATATATATATATATATATTTATTTTAGTTTTTTGTTTTTCAGACAATGTGTCATGCTTTAGCCATAATTGTCCTTATATGTTATGGTAATACATATAGGCTTACTATATAAGAAAATTATATTGTATATTATATTGTTGTAATGCACTCAGAAGCTTTAGTGTTGGAAAGAGACATTAAGCTGTATGGCAGCTGTATAGCTGAAAGGCAGGCAGTGGAGAAAGATAATAAAAACATAAAGGACAGATATTAAGCGGATGGTACAGGAGGAGAATGTAAAGATATAAGAAAGCAGATGGAAAGAGACAGAGAGAGAACACAATATGTATCCTGGCTCATCGCCACAATCTCCTGTGACATGTGCGCTGAAGCCTGCTGGTTACAGTTCCATTTCCACTGCTATTAAATACAGAATTAATGCTCACTAGAGTAAGACACTCCCTCCCACCTCCCATCTGTGACTCACTGCAGCCCATTGGCTCCTGTGGTGGCAGAAGGCGGGGCTTAGCCCACTGACAGTCAACTCAGCCAATAATGGATTCAATAAACGGTCATTAATCCTGAATGAAAACACAGAGCCGTCATTCATTTCTCGTCTCTCCCTCTTACCAATTTAATTAGGACTCTTAATTTGAAAGCCTCAGCGGAGCTCATAGCCATAATGCATTTTAATGAACACAACAGATGTTCTGCTGTTACTTTATAACTCTGAGCAATTATTCTTATGGCAGTTGTGTTCTCACACACCATTATGTCACCTGTATGTCACAACTGCATGAAACAGCAGTCACCCCAGCGTTCACCGAACAAAAAGCAGCAAATCTCACGTCTCAAAGTCTCATTTCTAATCTTTATTTTGATTCATGAGATAAGCATTTACCTCATTTAACTTTTAAAAGTTTTTAAAACTTTCTTTCTGTATGAAAACCTAATCTCAGCAATCTTATCTATTTTTAGCTTGAATACTGACATTTTGAGGCATTAAACCAGATGAGCTGATGCACAAAATGTACATCTTTAATTGCAAATGAGTCCATTTTCCTGTTCGCTTTTATGCCTTTTTCAAATCAAAGCTAGCATGGACCAACAATGTTGTCTCTGCGTGTTTGTCAAGGCTCGACTTTTGAAAATTCTCCTTTGGACTTTGAAACTTTTCTCTGTGCGACAAGTCCTTGGGGATTTATTCACTCTGTGGAGTTACTCTGAAATTTTATATATCTTCAAGCTTTGCTCATTCTTTAATAAGTCTCTTTTAGAAAGTTTGAGTGATGCATCTGCCTATAACAAACTGCAGGGATGTACTGTAGCACCAATTAAAAAAAAAAAAAAAAGAACTGTGTCCCTGCAGTAATGTGCCCATAAAACAAGTTAACATTTGAAGAGGTGTGTTTAATTGTTCTACAAAACCCTATATATGACCATTTTGTCTCATAACATAGCCCTTCTTGTACTCTCAGGAGCTTCAGAGAACCGGCTTATAAAAGTAAGGCCTCAACAAAATGTTGCTTTGAAGAATGGTTTGCCTGAGAAAAAGGCATTGGGAGAAGGGGTCCTCAAAGAAATGCCCTTTGAGAATACTCCTGGGGAGTGTTTTGATGGCATATATAGTAGCTCTTAGAAAAGTCTGTTTAAAAGGTACTTTTATGGCAACAAAAAGGTTCTCTTTTCATGGGCAGAAGACAGTTTCTGTGCCAACCTGGCTCTCTTGGACTTAAATATAGCATGTGTCAGATTGCAACCAGGCATTAATCAGTGTGGCCCTTATTTCCTTAAGAACCAAATAAACCACGTCAGCAAAATGCAACTGGCTTTTACTTGGCCCACTCACCTTGGTGGTTTTGACTTTGTTACCGGTGCTGCAGGACCAACCAGTAAGGTCTGGAAGAACTTTACACTCCTCGCCATCCAAACATGGGTGCATTTGGCACCACCACTTCTGCAGCACGATGGAAGCTGAAAAAGAGATGGACAAAATGAAATATTAAACTACTCTCAACATTATTATCTTCAGAGTATCTCACTGAACATCACTTTTCTCAAATTTTCATCAAAAGTGACCATTTTAAAGCCTGTAATAATGAAAAATTTCAGGTGTAGGTTTGACCTGCAATGGCAAGCAAAACAACTAAGATGACTAATACAGATCACATCACTTCCCAACTGAGAAACATAGAGGGAAATACAAGAAAGATCAAGAATTTTCTCACAAATAGACAACTGCTGAAGCACAGGCTGAATAAACAGTTGTTAACACCATACAAGAAGATAATAATGTGAAAAAAAAAGTCGTGTTGCTACCAGCTTGATTTGTCATAACGCAGGAAGTGATGCTCCATTATCCACTCTGAATAGTGGTACATCGGAAACATCTTCTCCATCATAACTACATGATAATCCCATGATGTCCTCTCAAATATATAATCACATCTGCTATTAAATGTTAAATATGAGTTGTATAACTGCTGAAACACAAGCGGCACCACATGAAACAATGAAATAATGACCAAATAAGTGGTCCGGCTCTAAACGCATACCATTAGTTGAGCCAAAGTTACCACGTGAAATGTTTTTAAAGCAACACCAACAATGTTCACAGGTTTCCCAAACTGGGGTTCATGAGAGCTGATGAAAAGCTTAAAAAAAGGCAAATGAAAACAAATATTCTAAAATAAAAACAAAACAAAACACTAAGAGTAAATATCTTATTTGTTTATCTGCATGTTGTGACTATTAACCAACATTAGAGAATCGTGAATATGCAAATGTGTTTTTAAATTATTAAAATATTAACTTAAATACGTATAAATATTAAATAAACATAAATATTTTAGGTCAAAGGGATTCGGCTGACAAAAAAGTCCCCTTTTACATAGTAAGCTGTATTTTAACAGTGAACGAATTATATATCACCTTTAGCATTAACATCTTTATCAAATCCAAATAGAAGTTTTTACCAATACAATACATTTGAAAACACCCTCGCTCCTCTGCTTTCTAAGTCCTCTGAGCAGTCCAAGCTCTCCCATGTCACTTCCAAAGAAGCCTAGTTCACTTCAAATCCAGTTCTGAGAAGCCGATCAATAGCCTGTTTAAATGAGGCTCATTGAGATGAGTGTGTCCATAAGAGAGCCACTCACAAGCCCATTGTCCTCAATAATAGAAGGAGAGAGGATATACACAGCGAAAATGAGCTTTACATGGAATTATGCAAAGGAACATGCGCAAATCCTCTCAAGCATCATGAGTAAACGCCTTATAGGACGTGAAAGCAGGGGTTCATACAGCATGTGTGTGTTTGTAGATTTGGAGAGTAGGACGGCTATAGTCAAATGACGCTGCTTGTAAATCAACAAAATAAGCAGTTGCAAAGGAGTGACATACTGAACTACTATGTGTTTGTCTTTCCATCTGTGTGAAGCCCACAGTCTGATTGCAGTGGTTCAGAGAATCAGTGGGTGCATAATTAGCATTAATGTGGTCATTATTAGGTATAATGGCAACCTTATGAAATTAAGTTTTCATTACTGCCAAGAGCTCTCCATAATTTGTCTGTGCGAGTGTATCGTGAAACTAAACAAACATACAAAACAATATGAGTGTATTCTTTGAGTTAGCATCCAATAACAACTGCTGTGAAGATAAATATTGGTCATGGGCATCCGCTTCTTGTGGAGAGCTCACAGTCATGATTCAAATTCCCATTAAACACACCTCTTCTTCAACCCGTTATTATCAGACAAAATATTTTTCTTTAATTTGCAGGGTTAGCAGAACAATAAATCAACATGTGGTCCCACAAGTCCTACAAGTATATGTACACCACTGTTCAGATTTTAAAGGAAATTAATATTTTTATTCAGCAAGTAACCCTTAAACTGATCAAAGGTGACAGAAAAATATTTATAATGTTACAAAGGATTTCTGTTTCAAATAAACACTGTTCTTTTGAACTTTCTATTCATCACAGACTAAAAAAGCATCATGGTTTACACAAAAAGATTCAGCAGCGCAACTATTTCCAACATTGATTATAATAAGAAATGTTTCTCGAGCAGCAAATCAGCTAATTGTGACACTGAAGACGCTGAAAATTCAGCTTTCGCTATCACAGGAATAAATTACATTTTACAAGTAGCGTTAAGAACCTCAAACTGACCAATTGTTTAAAAAGAGAGAAAAAAAAAGAAAATAATCTTTTTGTAGTACATGTTAGAGCAGGTGTTTTAGACTGAGGGTTTGAAACTTCCCCAAAGAAAAAGGCCAGCAGAGATGCTAAAGCTTTTCAGGAGTTAAATGGCTTTAAGTTTGCAGTTGTGGACACCTTTGTCTGAACCCCTTTTTCAGCTTTTCCACACCAAATCTCTCACTCCACCATTTAGGCATTTAACTGGATAGAGTTTGGCCAAAGCCCACATACTTGAAAGGATTTTTCTCGCTTTTAGTGCTGAAGTGGCAGGGACAACTGCAAGACACTGATGGTCTTTCTATTTTCAGTAATGAAAAGCCCTATCTGAGGATAAGAAGGCACTAATTTAAGCTTTGATTTCCTGTATGGCGCCTTGTTGGATTTAGAGAGTGTCATTGCTACAGATGTGACAGACTATCCAGGATACAGATATATTTTTGCAACCCCCATTTCAGAGGTATGACTGGCTGTGTTTGAAATGTGTCTGACATCATGTGGTGGCTGAGGAAACTGCAGGAAAAGATGCCGACGAGTAACGTTGGAGGGAAAGAGAGAGGGGAGGACAGATTGGAAAAAACTGGTGAGAGGGAAAAGCAGAGAGCAATATGAGATGGGAACAGCATGTCAGACATCTTGAGAAAGTGTCTCACTCTCTGTCTCTTCTTGTTTGTGTTTGTAATTGTTGGCACTGGGGTTTGTGGCATGTTGTAGTGGGCCTGGTGGGGAAACCCAGCATGTGGTAATCATAAGTATTCTAAATCATGCAGACTTTCTCTCTCAAATACACAAACTTTGCCGCTATTGTCAATATGATGCATATGTCACAATGTGAGATAACAGGAAAAAACAATCAGCATTTCAACTTGTGTGCTTGAAAACTTAAGATTTGCATATTTAAGAAGTTTTATATTTTTACATTAGTCACATTAGTCATACATTTACATGTCACACACAAGCCATTTGTAAACTGATTTGAACATCAAACATTCATCTTTCTTTCAGTATCCCAACACAGCAACACTGACTCAACCAATGGTGCGCATTTGGGACGGGACAATCTGTTTGTCTGACCAATGGCAGAGGGGGGAGTGTTTGAGAAAAACTATCATAATAGAGCATATTTTTGTACACTCTAAAAAATGCTGGGTTAAATACAACCCAGTGCTGGGTAAATATTGGACAGAACACATGCTGGGTTGTTTTCAACTAACAGTTGGGTTGAATGTTTAACCCAACCTTCTGGGCAGTAACCCAACCACTGGGTCTAAACAACCCAATCGCCGGGTTCGTCCATATTTTACCCAGCGCTGAGTTGTATTTAACCCAGCATTTTTCTTTGTGAAATTTAGCATCACCCTGGTTCCCTAGACAAAAACCCAACAGCATTTTTCCATTGGCTTTTAGATTATATATATATATATATATATATATATATATATATACATATATATATATAAAGCTCTATGACAAACAACAGTAAATTATTTAGTTCTCCATGATAATCTTCTCTATGAAGACAACTTTTTGAAAATTTGAAGCCAAAATACAGTCATCAGAAGCTAAATATAGGCTAGACAAACTACACCGCATCAACATTACTTCAGTGTCACCATCAGTAAGCTTCCAACAACTCTTTCAGTCTTTAAAAACATTTTCTCTGAAAGTTTGAGTATGAATAGTTTGCAAGAGTGTAATATAATACAAGGTTGAAAAAGTGGACTAGTGAGTATGAGTTTGCCAAGATGACATTTTTCAAGATAAGTAAAAGCTTAATAATATCACAAGTAGGTATTTATGATGTATTTTGAATACATCAGTAATAAAACATGAAAATATCTTTAGCTTGTTTTAACCATAGACCTTTAATTTCAGTCATTTAACCAAAATCATTCAAAAAACTCACTGAGTGACAATAGAACCAGAAGTGTTAAAATGCTGACATGCTAAAAAATACTAACAAAAAATACATTATCCCTGCAGCACTCTGTTATTGCAATTCCACTTGTTGACACTCGCAGCACAGAAATTACCAACCCAGGCTCATTGGAAATACGTGTCTCTACGTACATTTCTGCAACCCCGTAATTATGTACCTTACTGCACGTTTCGCAGCAGTTTCAAAGTGAAATGTCCAGAGAGTGGCGCTAAAACACACGTTTAATACGTGACCGTGGCACGTTTTTATTACGTTGGTAAGTACGTATTGCAGCGTTTATTATGCTGATTGAGATGCGTTCACTGATACCATTCAGAATTGAAATATCCGGTGAGTGTCGCTAAAGATTAATGCTCTATCATGTTGGATATATCCCCTACACCAAACCCAAACCTAAACCTACCCGATAGTGTTAACAAATGCAAAAGTAATATACCAACGTATTCGCTGATGCTGCCATGCTATTTTAACTTCCTTATATGGATTTAAGCTGTTTAGTCGAACCCTAGTTTCACGGAGATTCGTACCGGAGGTCTTCATCACCTAAGTGCAACGCCGTATCGCATGAGCTACCGAGTAAATTTGCTAGACTAGAAAACTCATGCATATGAAGCTGTATATGTGACGACAACGTTCAAAAGTGTCAGTTTTCAAATCGTGCAGGATGTTAAAATTGTTTTGAAGTCATAACATAACATTCTGCAACTAATTGTGTGAAAATTAGCCTTTATTACTCAAAAATATACCTGTAAATCATACTTTTATGTGAAAAGGAATAACAGTTGTCGGAGTTTTACTGCCTCTAGTGTTCATTTCAACTGGAAACTGCAGCGATTTGTATGTATAGGTACGTTTTTTCAGTTTTGCAGAAATGTATGAAGAGGCACGTATTTCCAATGAGCCTAGGTTGGAAATTACACAATTCAAAACTATGTTTTTAGGTATCCAGAACTCCGCATGTTTTTATGATTGAATCAAGCTTACAATTTTTTAAAACAAATTCCTACACAGGATGCAAGAACACAAAAAAGTTACATACTTGCACAACACAAATGTGTATTTTTCCATACCTAGATTAATGGGATTGGTAAAAAAAATAAATAAAAATGTATATCTGTACATGTATATGCATATGTGTGCATCCCCCCCAACACACCTAACATTGTGGTTTATACGCCAGAGACTCAAAACTCCCTAGTATCAATCCAAATCCATTTATACTCGTCTATTAGATTACCCAGCACTCCGTCTCAGCAGCACAAAGCCTGAAATGACCTAATTTTCAACACTATCAGCTTAGCTACAGATTCTGCCTTTGACACACATTAATGCAGTGTATTAATTCAGTATCACTCTCCGCAGGCTAACAGCACATTTGTCTCCTTGAGGATACGCCCGAAGAGCAGCACAGGAAACACACCTGACCCCACCGACCTATTTATTAAACAGCAGGCATTCCAGCTCACGAATCCGACACATCACTCGCTGTGTGTCAAGAAATCACCATGGGTTTTCTCCACATCTGCCACTGCATGAACGTAACCTCAGCCTTACATTGGCATAAGACAGAGAGTAAGGTACAGGCTGGTTGTAATTGGCATAAGATATGTTATTCTTGGTTGCATGTTTCTAAACTAATTCAGCACTGGTGAGACTAATCACTGTTTAAACAAGTGTTTATACAAGGACCCAACAACAACAGATTGAACCAATGCAGAAATTAAGCCAGAGTACCAAAAAAACTGAAAGTAATTATGTTGGAACAGATTTTATTGCCTGAATTCATAAAAAGCTACAAACTCAGATTAAATTTGCTGACCAAACTGGTTGAATAATCAGTGTACTAAGCTTGTTTGTCACATTTTACAGGTGATCTAGGAACTGGTCATTTGCCTGCCTGAAACACACACATTTATATATACATATATATATATATATATATATATATATATATATATATATATATATATATATATATTAGTGCTGTCAAACGATTAATAACGCATCCAAAATAAAAGTTTCTGTTTACATAATATATGCGTTTACTGTGTGTATTTATTATGTATATATAAATACACACAGTGTACAGTATATATATTGAAAATATTTACATGCATTTATATGTACAAATTTTATATTCATATAATTTATTATATATAAATATATTTAATATATAAACATAACATATTTTTCTTAAATATATACATGCGTATATATATATATATATATATATATATATAATCATTTGGACTGTGTGTTTGAAAAATTCCAACAAGTGCAACACTGGAAAATAACAATAATAAAAAAAAATCTAACAGTAATCTGAATTAAAAACATCTTCCAGAACCTGTAATCAAATATATTTATTTATTCATTTATTCATTCTTTTAATTAATTTTCAAAGTATTTAATTTAGACAGTCCCTGTATGACCATCCCTGCAATCAACTTTTATAGCTGTGCTAATCTCATGTCGCTCTTATCACTCTATTATTTTAAAAAGGAATATGTCATTTATTTATTTATTTTCTGTAAAATAAGCAGAATAATGTACAGTAAGTCTGGCATGATTGCAAAATAAACCCAGGCTTATGTTTGAATCATGGCTCTTCCTGTGGACAAATGTCTAGATGAACTAGATGCTGGACTTATTAGACAAGGTTTTGAAGTTCCTGTATGTGTGGCTGAGCACTGATACCCAAATCACAGATGGCAGAGGCTCAGAGGGGGCTCGCCTCAAGCCCCAAAGCAGAGCAGAAATCCTGGGCACACAGGGCAGGAAGAGAGGCCCTGTGCAGAGTGAAGCAGATCTCCCCACAGAGCGCCAAAGGGAATCTCTCTCCACCTTCCCTTCGCTCCTTCTAATGAGATTTTAATGGGCAGGTCGGTAGAGGCCTGCAGAGACTCAAGAGCTCACAGAGGAGTGACTAGAGATACGGTCCCAGCCAGAACAGAGTACCAAAGGACCTCTACATCAGAAAGCAGAGATATTTAATCCCTTATTTATTACATTCTCATTGAATGAGATTTAAAGTCCAAGTTCTCAGTGCATCATTGATCAAATTCTGATCCTAGTTGATTTGCCATAAGAAGGTATCTCAACTCTCATCCTCTGGAGGTTTTAATGAAGTTTCTTTCAGCTCTTTCTAAGGCTCCTCGATGGCTCTCAGTGATGTTTTAATGATATATGAATGGGTAAAGTGCCCTCTAATGGCCATACAGAAGAAAGACACAATACAAATATCTAATACAGCAATCATATAAAAACACATATGGTCACACTTTATTTTAAGGTCCACTTCTCACCATTAGCTACGATTTTTGCCTCAGTAAGGTAAGGTTAGTTGTTAAGTTTAGGTTTTGGGTAGGATTAGGGATGTAGAATATGGCCATGCAGAATATTTGCTTCATAAGCACTAATAAACACCCAATATGTTAGCAATAGGCATGCTAATAAGCAACTAGTTAATAGTGAGAATTGGTTCCTATACTAAAGTGTTACCATAATAAGCAATCAAATCTGTTACTCTGTAATATACCACAGGAAAGTCACAATTACTCCCATCACACTTTTTTTTCTCTAAACACTCTATTTTAAAACTGTATTGAAAAAAATAAGATTAAATACATGGAGCACAAAGTGACATTTGCAGGACAAAAGCCCCTGAGATTTTTATGTTTGCATGTTTACATGATTCTTCAGAAATCATTTAAATATGCTGATTTGCTTCTCATTATTATCAATGATAAGACAGTTTTTCTGCATGATATTTTTGTCAAAACCTTAATATATTTATTCATTTTTGCTTTACATACATAGAACCTTACAACTGATGCCAAATAATGTGACATAAAGCATTTTCTCATGCTACACCACTGTTTTTTGGAAAAAAAAAATGCTTCTTTCTAGAAAAGCTACACAGTTTCTAAGCTACTGAAAAATGTAGTTACTTTTGTCACTACTTCTAGTTAGCTACTCTCCAACTCTGCACTGAGTATTAGATATTTATGAAGCTTCAGAAGTGGAGAATATGTTCCTATGTGACCTCCCTCCAGAGGGCTATGTGGTCCTGAGGGAGAACGTGAGACTGATGGCCAGAGGGATATAGAGATCCAGCGATGTTGATAGAGGAAATGACCCTGACCACACTCTCCTTCACTGCACAAAAACACAGGTCAATCATACTGACTCTCTTACATCAGCACAAACATGACCTCTGATGTGAGTTCACACACAGCCTCTCCAACTCTCTTTCTGCCGTTCTGTGTATACCGATAGTTTTAAAGAAAAAGAAAAAAAAACTGCAAAATATTGCACCCATGCACATAAAATATGTAATATCCTAAACATATAATAATAGTAATATTACATTCAACTGCTTTTGCATTAAACTGATCAAAAGTGGCAGCAAAGACTTTCAGTAAAAACTTTTACATTGTTACAAAACTTTTCTACTTCAAATAAATGCTATTCTTTTGGACTTTCAATTAACCAAAACAGCATTATGGTTTTTCACAAAAATATTAAGCAGCACAACTGTTTTCAACCTTGATAATAATGATAAACGTTTCTTGAGCAGCAAATCAGTATATTAAAATTATTTCTAAAGGATGATGTGACAATGAAGACTGGAGTAATGACTGCTAAAAATTCAGCTTTTCCATCAGAGCAATAAATTATTTAAAGTATATTCAAATTAGTGCTGTCAAACGATTAATCGCATCCAAAATAAAAGTTTTTGTTTACATAATATATGTGTATATACTGTGTATATTTATTATGTATATATAAATACAAACGCATGCATGTACATATTTCAGAAAAATATGTTGTTTATACAGTATATTAAATATATTTATATAAAATATAAGAATATAAATATATAAATGTATATACATGTAAATATTTTCAAAATATATATTGTATGTGTGTGTATTTATATATACATAATAAATATACACAGTACACATACATATATTATGTGAACAAAAACTTTTATTTTGGATGTGATTAATCACGATTAATCGTTTGACAGCACTAATTAAAATAGAAAACCATTATTTTAAACAGTAGTATATATATATATATATATATATAAATTTAATGAATATATTACTTGTCTTGAATTTATCCCTATGCTTGTGTATTTTATCGTTTTTATAGTTTTTGGTTGTCTTTCTCTCGGTTACATCAGATTCCTTGTGCCTTCATGATACAGTCCTGCAGCCTCACATCTGTGGAAAATACAAAATGTGCATAGGACCCATTTTTGTCATTACATGAACTATAGTCAAAGAGAGCCATGAAAGTCATAACATGGAATACCTCCCCTGGTGCAGCCCTCCCTACTTTCTATTGGGGTCTTTTGTCTCGTGTGTCAAAGAAGACAAAGAAGAAAAATGGCTGCCAGCATTCGCCCTCTTGCCTTCATAACTAAAGAGCGTACAGTATGACCGAAGGGACACATTTAAACCTCCTTCATCACCCAAACTACACTCTCTTGTCCTAAACCTTTAGGTAATAGAGAAGAGATGAAGCGGAGGACAATGTAGTCACATTTGTCACACGGATAATGGCTTTGATATCAAAATACACCTAATATTTTGCAAAATCAAAGACTTTTCCCAATGAAACCCATTCACAATTGGCCACAAGAGACAGGTTAACATCAGGTATAAACAGTAACGTCTATGTGCTGATCATGTGTGAATGGACCACACAAGATGGATGATAATACCAGGATAAATTGGGTCATATTAATATTCTCATACTGTACTACTCTACTATTAATGTGCTTTTTATTTTGCACAACCTCAGAAAAATTTTACCCAGGCTCATTAGAAATATATGACTCTGCGCACAACTCAATTTTCATGGGACTCATACCCAAGTGCTTCACATCACAGTGCTGTACCAGGTGAGCTACTGAGCAAGCTTACTATGCTAGAAAAGCCATACATATGGAGCGGATTATGTTATTCAGGCATTAAAATGTATTAGTTTACAAATCATGCATTATAGTAAACATGTTTTGAGGTTGTAGCATAGTATTTTGCAAGGAATTGCTCTAACATTTGCCTTCATTCATTGATAATCTGCCCCTGTAATCATAATTTGTGGGTGTTTTACTGCTCATTTCACCTAGAAACTGCACTGAAATGTATGAATAACTATGTCTTTTACCAATAAAGGGGAATTAGCAACACATGAAAAGCACTTACCCTCCACGCAAGAAGGCTGTGCACGTGTTGTCCCAGCCACCTGACCAGGGAAGCAGGAGCACTTGACGGTTTGTGAACGTTCCTCTATCTTGTTCTTATTGCAGCACCGGTGGATGGCCACCACCTCACAGGTTCCCTGCTTCACCTGGTACGAAGCTGCGGAAAAGAAAAAAATAGAGATACTTTACTTTTCCCTGGTGAAATAGGTCATAAAAATAAGCACAAAAATCAAACGTTTTACTCAGAGCAAATATCAATAAATGCTGCTCTTCTCTTCCCCAGCTAGAGAAATTGCAACATTATACAAAGTCTGTTCTTTCAGTTAGCAGAGCAAGACAGCAAGAGATCAAGAGAGGAAATGCCAACTTTATTTGTATAAAGATGTAAATAAACAAAGTTATGTAAAGGTTTGCTCATGGATTTAACCCTAACATTTAATAATAATAACCCACCCAATATAAGAAACAGCATCTATATTTAATGAGAGTAGCAGCATCTAACAAGCAGCTTAAGGGCTGCCTGGTCCAAGTCTTCACTCTTTTTCTTTCCCACTTCCCCTAGCAGTACATACATAATGAACACAAAGTTCTGTTTTTCTGTTCAGAGTGTAAATAAATCGCTTGAGCACTGAATTTTTTTTTTTTTTTTTTTTTTTTCAGCCAGTCTAACATGAGTGCTCAATTACAACCAAGATTTGTCTCCAAGAAACTCGGGCTACTCTATATGCAGTAAGGTATGTGAGAATCGGCTAACGCCTCAATGTAGATGCAATGTGGTAATAATGTATTATGACATATTTAGAGCTGTTATAACAGATGGCTGAGGAAAATAACATATCCAAATGATTTAAATCACAGTGTGGACGAAGTTATCAAACACCATTAGCATTCCTTAAATGCAAAAGTAACTAGTCAGTCTGTTTTTACTGATAAATTTATAGGTGGCATAACCATCTGCCCTGCTGTCATGAGAGAGAACAAGCAGGTGACATGGATTTGAGGTGAACATTCATAAGTAGCATTCTTCTCTTGGGACATTACTAGCCAACTTTCATTACAGGACGGAATATGGGGCCATTCACACAGAAAGCATTTTTATGTTTGAAAACATTAGACACAGGTCTAGTAACTTTTTTTAAGTTGGACTTTATTGTAACTTGAGTTTTTATAAAGCTAGACTAACACATATTTACATAAAAAAACAAAGGAAAAGCAGCACAGTGAAACACAAACGACCGCTATGGTCAGTCTGAAATGTGTCTGATATTTAAGAAAAGGAATGGAATGACCAGCAATGTCTAAAAATACATTAAACCCGTATTCCAGTGACACATACCATATCTTTAATACACAACTGTAAGAATGCAAAAGGTCATAGGCTGCTATATATTGCC
Organism: Tor tambroides; assembly: GCA_021397915.2. Classification (NCBI taxonomy): domain Eukaryota; kingdom Metazoa; phylum Chordata; class Actinopteri; order Cypriniformes; family Cyprinidae; genus Tor; species Tor tambroides. The sequence continues at coordinate 33,120 of JAFVLL020007553.1, forward strand.
TCCTACAAAGTTCCCACTTACAAGTTCAGAAGTGTTTTATGAGATGTGATATGCTGGAAGTGTTTTAGGCTGGAAAAATATGAATGTATTGGGTAATATCATATTTCTTCACCTCGTCTGCCTTTACTGACAACACTTTTTAGTGCTAATGCAAAATAAAGTATGTGAGGATTTTTTTTAACAGAGACACACACGCATAAATTGTATGTGAAAAAGTGTCTGTGATACAATATGTGATTTTGTATATGAAGCATTACAATGTTGCTATTGTTAACTAAACCTAAAATAATAATAATATCAGATGAAAAACTTAAATGTAAAAAAAATAATCTAGTGATGATGCCTTGGCAATTTATTGGAATAGCCTATGGCAGTGGTTCCCAACCTGGGGGTCGCGACCCCCACTAGGGGTCGCTAAAGATTTACAAGGGGTCGCCAAGCTCACTCTAGTTTGACCACAAGATGAAATTCCAGACTGTTAGGCTTGTGCTACCGTTTAATATTCTGTATTATCATTAAAACCATCTGTTTACCAGGATTATAAAAACTCACCTAAATACTGTCCAACATTAAGCAAAGGTAGTAAAAATCTCACACATGTGCAGCATGCAGCGTAGGTTTCGTTTTGTTTGAAAATATGGCGGAAAGCAGTGAAAGGTTTTACAGAGGGAAATTATATATGAATTATAGGTGTGCACTGTGCAATATGACAATGATCGTGGACGATAAAAAAAATCTCTCCACGATCTACTTTTAAAGTAGCCTAATATCGTAGTATCGTGCTACAGAACATATTCTATCAATTACAGTTCTGGCGCCGCCGTCTCTATATACTGTACAACACGACATACAGCGATAGAGTTACTCTGACAGGACACTGAACTTATTCGCCATTGCAAAAGTACATTATTTGCATACAAGCATTGCCGGTTAAATGTTTCATTCGCGCGCTGGTCTGATGTCCGCTTTTTTTCTGAGCGCATACACCAGAAGCGCGCGCACTAAAATCTTTTGCGCTAATACTGTCACAACACACAAGGTTTACATATAGACTCTGTTGGTTATGTCTAAAATGAAAGTAAACCGTTAGAGAAAAATGGATACGTGTCTGTAGATGCGTGCAGGTCTTAAAGGGACAGTACTGAACATGCTGCCACTATCATTAAAGGAATAGTTCACCCTACAATTTAATTTCTGTCATTATTTACTCACTCACATGTTGTTCCAAACGTGTATTAATTTCTATCTTGTGCTGAACACAAAAGAATATATTTTGAAGAATGAGGGTAACCAAACAGTTGCTGGTCCACATTGAATTTGATAGTAGGAAAAAAATCATATGGAAGTCAAAGGGGACCAGCAACTGTTTGGTTTTCCATGTTCTTCAAAATAGCATTTATGTTCAGCAGAAGAAAGAAACTCACTCAGGTTTAAAACAACTTTTGAGTAAATGATAGTATAAAAATTAGGGATGCACCGAATGTTCGGCAACCGAAATTGTTCGGCCGAAAATAGCAAAAAAAAAACCTCTTTCGGTGTTCGGCCGAATAAGCGAAAAGACCGAATAAATTGTACCAAACAATGCCGTGACGCGATCAAATAGAGGCGCGCACTAATGCGGCAAACATGTCTGCAGTGTGAAAGTATTTAAAACTGTCAGAGAAAGACGCAAAAATCATTACAAGCACGAAGCACAGACAGCGAGACTGCTTAGCGCTGCATCTCATGTCTCCGATGAGAAGAGGAAGAGGTGGTTGTAGCTGGTTATTGTGATGACTGAAATCGCGAAATGGCCTCAAACGATTAGTAAATAAACTGCAGAATGTTATGTTTTCAAATACATGCACGGATTTCATGCATTCAAAAAGCGCTGCACGAGTTCACGGTGCCAGGGTTCAAAGTCCAAAGCGAGGAAAATCTGCGCTAAAACACTGTTACTGGTCATTTGCTCAGTAACATTTTTATCATTTTTTTTTAAAGACATGTGACAATGTGATATGTGCGACAAACATCTTCCCAAATTCGTAATGATAATCATTTAAATATCTGCATGCTGTTGTCAACAAAAAGAAGCACTAAGATCTTCCTGTGGGTTTCTGCCAAAATAAAATAAGAAAAAAAAGCAAAAAGAAAAAGCAACAACTCCATCAACATTCATAAATGTTAGTAATTTTACTGTTGTTCCATAAAATAAAATAAAAAAATAAGGCAATAATAATGACAACAATAATTACCCTACAACAGCTCTATACATTTATTATAACATTCACACAGTGTTCAAATTGGGATTTGTAATATATTGTAATGTTTTAAAGCAGTCTCTTCTGCTCAGCAAGGCTGCATTTATTTGTACAGTAAAAATACATGCCTGATTCAAGAAGGGGGTCTCAAAAATTGCCAAAAAATATTATTTTAGTAACTTATTAATTTTAAGTTAAATTGTGCTTTGTTGGTATAATGTCTGATATAATGTTAAAAAATGTTCAGTGTTAAGTAAATATTATTAAATTGTTGTTTTGTAATTGATTTTTTTATTTGAAAAGCAGGACAAAACAGTAAAAATGACATTTTGGCTATTTAATTTATGCAATGGTGAAAAAAATGGCAAAATAGGGCTACGGGAAAAAAAATGCGAAAAACCGTGTTCGGCATTCGGCCTTCGGCCTTCGGCCCAGTGTTTCATTTTGTTAGGCTTCGGCCAAGAATTTTCATTTCGGTGCATCCCTAATAAAAATAAAACACTATGACAGAATTGACAGACAGACGACAGAATTTTTATTTTTGGGGGAACTATTCCTTTAACGTTAATAAAACAACAAAACGCAAAGAGAAAAATCCCTCACTACTCAAACTTGAATACAGTTGCTTTAGGAATCAGTCTATATAGATTTTTTATTTTATATTTGTTCATTCGATTTCTTGAATGCTCCTGCTAAATACACCTATTGTACCTGGAAATAAAGTTTGTTTTATTTGTATATTATGTGTATTTGTAATGTGTATCTTTGTTCTTATTTTTTAATAAGAAAGATAAAATAATGACAAAGATTTTTATCTTCGCCCACTTTGGCCTGTCTCCCGTTATTGTTCAAATCAACGCAAAAATCAGACCGAATTTTTTATGCACAGTTGTAAATTTTAACCGGTTGATGAAAATTACCTAATGTTCTAAAAATCTGATAAAATAATATAATCACCTATAATAATTCATCATTTTGACTCATCTCTTTTCTTATAAATGGTTTTAAGTATGAAATGTAAGGTTTATCATTTTAAAACTTTTTTGTAAAAACTTTAATATGTCATACATGTTAGTAGTTAACATGTTGTGTTGTAGTGATCCAACCAATATTTTTTGTTTATTTAATGATGTGTGTGTGTATATATATATATATATATATATATATATATATATATATATATATGTTTTTTTGGGGGGGGGGGGCTCGGTTGGGTCGGTGAAAAAAATCAATGTTAAAATAGGGGTCCCCTGAAAAAAATGTTGGGAACCACTGGCCTATGGTTTAAGTTGAATGAAGTATGAAGAATGTGACCATTTTTAAATTTTTTGTTTAATTCTTTTTAATGCTTCTGTTTTGTGTAATTCTCATGTTGCAACAGAAAATTAAGGGAAGTGTACTTATGAGAAGTAGCCAAAAACTGGCTTAAATGAGTGTTATATGCAGCATTTGATTTCTGTACTTTTGCGATCATTAAAGTGCCCCTATTATGGGTTATGAAAGGATCATATTTAGGTTTTGGGAGTCCCCACCAACAGGTTGATATGCATGCAAGGTCAAAAAACACTTTCATTTTCTTATAATACGCATTTATTTTACTTTATTTGCTCAACGACTCCCAAACGATTACCTCAACGATTCATTTTTCCAAACCCCTCCTTTGCGTGACGCTAATCTGCGGTGATTGGTCGATTTCATTTAAAGCAGTCTTTGTGAGCTTTTATGCTCCAAAAGCGGCACCTAGTGGCAAAAATGAATTTGTATTTTCATTCAGACCAACGCGAAAATCGGGTTTTCCCAGGTCTGCGCTCACAACAAGTGGGCGGGCAATATGCTAATATTTCATGTTGACGTCAGCATGAAACGGCTTGGGATTCGTTATAAAAACGACTTGTTTCAGTGATTCAGAGTCAACTCTTTCTTTTGAGAGACAATAACTTTAGACAGTGTACTTTCAGATTTAAAACTTTGCAGGACGTTTTCATTCATTTAGAGCTGTGTTACACACCGCATGAAAGGTAATTTTCAAAAATCCATAATAGAGGCACTTTAAATCAGATTATCATAAATCATAAAATGCAAACATTTTAGTCAGAATGCAAATAACAAAATATTATGATCAGCCACAATTGCTGAACAATTCTGACATGATTCTATAATTGATGTTTACATGTATGATAACTTTTCATTGTAGTTCTTGCATTAAAGTTAATAGTTCAATAATAAACTGTCATTTTTATGTTTCTAAGGGAAAGTAATGTAGCCTAAAGTGTCTTGACTGATAAAAAAAAATCTTATTCTTTTAAATGTACACTTCTATGTTTTGTTCTGAACATAAGCTGGACATGGTGGGTCTGCACACACACACAGAGAGAGAGAGAGAGCAACACGATGGTTTCCATTTCATCAGGCCGTGAACTTGCTCTCCTGCTATGATGTGGAGTTTGTTTGACAGCTTCCTCCTGGGAAAGGTGATGCTCCTCAGCGTAGAGAGGTCTCATTCTTTCTACTCTTCCTTCTCTTTTCATTTCCTACTCACACCGCTCTACCTTCTTCACCTGAGGCTCCACGTGTAGCCACATTACCCCATCACCCTGTCCTCTCTCCCCAACATGGACCCTGCCGACTGGGCTTTAATTAGAGAAAGCGTGTGGAGTCCAGGGGGCGAATGCTGACAGGCTGGATGGCCGTGCACGTGCCGCTCAAGAGCTCGACGCGCTCCGTCTCTGTCAGCCCCAACATCGCCGGATAAACAATAGATAAGGGCAGATCTCTAACTGTGACTGACTGACACCACGGGGCCTCGTGTCGGATCCTGCACGGGTATCGCAGAGATAATGAATGATGGATAGTGCGCTTCTGTATTCCGGAGATGAGGGGATGGGGATCTTTTTGGAACGAGAGGCACATGTGTGAATTTTAGCTGAAAGTGTCTGTGATGTGTGATTTTTTTATCTGTTAATTGTTATTATTAACTATTTTCGATAATTCAAAAAAGCTGAAATAAAATATAAATATTAGCTGAAAAACTAAAATGAAAATTTGAATTTGAAATTTCTAAAAAATAATAAAAAAAAAACTATCAATTCAAAATGTTAATAAAAACTATAATCGTTTATAAATAATACTAAATTATTATTCTTTCATATAAATAATACTAAATTACTATTCTTTATTTTGTTAAATTCTTTAAAATTAAGGTTCTCCAATGTTTTTGTTTTTGTTTTGTTTTTTGCAGCAGGTTCATCCATTTTTTCACTATAGGGATTTGGTCCGTGTACTTTTGCGTCCATTCGTGTTTCGTTTTTTAACCCAGAAATGAAATACGAAAAATGCGGTTTCTTCTTTAATGGTTCAAACACTGATGAATAGAATAAGCTGGCACAAACAAATTTTCATTATTCAAAATTCCGATTTCATTAAAAATCATAAAAATGATATATAGTTTGTTTTTTAATGTATAGCCTATAGGCTAAATGCTAAATTTAATTTCTATCTTTTTTAGCGTCTCTATACAGACACTAGCGCCCTCTCGCGCTACTACCATAACTGCTTCATGAAAACCTTTAGCTTCGATATTTTTATGATCTTAATTTTTCACGCCTAAAAACATGTATGAAATACTCATTACATATTTCTTTGCAAATAACTGTATCCTGGGCAAGTTCTACGGGAGTGCTAGAGGGAATGAAACGAAAAAGCAAGAGAAGGTCAGTTAAAGCAAAGGGACTTTGGTTAAAGCTAGAAATAATGACTGACATTTTCTGCTGATTTCCTGAGTGGCCATGCTTTTAAGTCAGAATCAACTCCAAGACAGTTTTGTTCAGTGCTGCACAATCGGGGGCCTGTTTCATAAAACAAGTTTACCAAATAAGCCAGGATTATTTCAGTTAGTCTGACTTATTTTCAGCTGATTTGGTACAAAATAACTAACTGAAATAAGGTTCATTTTATGAACCTGGTTTATTTGGTAAACTTGTTTTATGAAACAGGCCCCAGGAATCTCTCATTATAACAAACAAAGTGTAACATGATGTAAATAAGACATTCATTGTGCAGTGTAGATCTTCATTGATTATAACGGATTTTTATAACGGATCTCGATAAACTGAAATGACAGTTTTATAATTATTATAGGGAGCGCAGAGCGTTTTGTGCGCTTTCTTGGCTAATCCATTCAGAATTTGAATAAGTTTTGTTTTTCATGATGCTGTTGGACCAGTGACAGCTGCACGCTGCAATGTTTCGGGAGTGACATCTGCATATAAATGCGGCATTAATTAACAGAGCAAAAATATGTCAACATGTATATTAAGGCTAGAGTACCGATTTCAGAAGCACCCTCAGTGATTCAGGACCCGGCCTGCCTGTATCAGATTACAACTTTATATTTCTATTTTTACCCCATATATTAAACCGTGTGTAGCACTCTAACACGATGTAAGGTACATGCCATGCATGGTCCTCTCCGATACCGTGACCCAGATAGCACACAAAATTGACAAAATTATATCCCAGTATATCATTTCATGACGATAAAGTTCCCAGGATTCTGCCTATTTTATGTCTATTTTAAAAAACATATTTTTATTAAGTCTCTGCATTGTTCCAAAGACTCTAGTTCTCAACTGAACGCGTGCGGGAGAAGCATTACTAAATTTGGCCAAAGAAAACCTGTTAAAATCGACATTTTTCTATATTAATTTGTGCATTTTTCAAATGTTTATTAAAAGTACAAAAAATCATAAACAAAAATCTGAAAAGAAGTCAATATTTTACCTTTTCGTGAAGAATTTTGTGTGTACGGTTCTAATTTCAATTTTGGTTTTCAGCATAGCGTTTAAAAATACAATAACCGTTCTTTTTTCATGTTTTTCGTCTGGGTTAAAAAACGAAAAACGAATGGACGCAAAAGTACACGGACTGGATTTTTTGTGGGGGGAGAGATTTTACAAGTTTTTCAGGTAATGGTCATTCAGATCAGAGGTTTCGTTAAAAGTCATTTAAAGCTGTCATTCTCAGATGCTTTGGGTTCAGGACCCAGATTTTACATTGGACATTGAACAGTGACCCACACAAAATGCACTGTGACCAATGTGAACATCATCTAGTAGTCTTTGAATAAAAGTATCTGCAAAACATACACTTCCGTCAAAAAGTTTGAACTCAGCAAGATTTTTTTAAAGAAATACTTTTATTCAGCAAGGATGAATTAAACTGACCAAAAGTGACAGTAAAGACATGTATAATGTTGCATCATGACACAAAGACATGTATAATGCAGCACAACTGTTTTCAGCATTGATAATAAGAAATGTTTCTTGAGCAGCAAATCAGCATATTAAAATGATTTCTGAAGGATCATGTGACACTTTGCCATCACAGGAATAAATGACATTTTAAAATATTTTAATATGCACAACAGCTGTTGCAAATTGTAATAATATTTCACAATGTTGCTGTTTTTACTGTAATTTAAATCAAATAAATGCAGCCTTGGTGAACTTTTGAATGGTAGTGTACATATAAATATATTACGCTATCCAGTTTTTCACAAGCATTTCCACTGGATCTAATGCTTTAAAGCAGCTGCATATCAAATCACCAGAACTTTTTTTGATTCTAATTGGAACTTATTTTTAAGAGTGTAGCTTTCCTGGAAGTGCAGCATGTTCCAATTTGCACATGTGCATTTGTGTGTGGGTTCTGTGCACCTTGTTAGTGTGCAGAGAAGCAAGAGGTTGGAGGCTCAGTGATCAGGGGAAGACACCCCATCACCACCAAACCCCAAGAACAAAGGCCATACTGCCTTCTACTGGCATAATGGGATCACAGGAGAGAACTAAGCACCAATCCTACACAACCCACTTCCTTCCTAAGTAGTTACTTGCTTCCAACAACATCATTTACAGTCAAACTGATGAGCAATTCCCTGGATTTAACAACATTGTGCAGAGAAATCACAGGAAGAAGGTCTCACACTTCACACTATCACTCATGTCTTACACCTTCCTCACACACAGGCAGGCATCACATCTTGGACACTCATCTGACACATCTCTGGCCCTGAGGACTGCAGCAACCAACAAAGCACAAAAATGAGCTCTGCAAGGTTTAGATTGCTTGTAAACGTGGCATTAAGCTAATAATGACTGAACAGGCATGGAAAATTTGTGGTGTATAAACAGCTTAAATGCATCTGAAGAAGCTTTTCTCTGTATCATGCCTCTTCTTACACACTTGGCAGCAGAAGTCATTTGTAAAATTCTCCGCCGCACCATTAAGCACAGTGAGCAGACTCCAGGGATAATCGTGCATTTTTTGCGCGGCTTCTCCTCCAGGACCGCAACGCTGGAATTAACCGCTCTGCGTTCCACCATAGTCATCTTGTTCTGGATTTTAAAGCGCTGTTATGATGGTCTCAGAGTAATAAATCTCAGATCAGCCTGAAATCAAATAAGATTTCAAGCATGGCTAACTGTCTCTATCCCTGTGGCGGACGCATCTGGGTGTCAAGTTAAACGCCATTACCTTGAGCTGATGGGGCAGCCAGGCGATTGATATATTCTGACAGCGCAAGGCGGGTGAGCCTTTGTGCGATTTATCAAGAAGCATGTCTTTCTGCTGTCAATAGCTGACTAGCGTGACAGCACCAAAAGGGCAGACATTTTGTGACTCGGTTTGAGGGAACTTGGTTGATTGTGACGCCAAAAAATATGCACTAGGAGTAGGACTGTCAATGCAATGTATTAATTTAATGAGATTAATTATATTAAAAATTGTGCTAGAAATAACATAATAGGCTAATTCTGCCCTCTCTGACCCATACATAAAATCTTTTACAGGAGTTTTTCCAACTTTTATTGAAACCACATTGTTTATTCATGCATTTGGCTTTTTTTTCATCAAATTTTAATATGCATTTAATTATAATTAATTACATCTAATCAATTTAATTAAACATTTTAATCGATTGACATCCTTAATTAAAGACATAACATAAAGACTGGAACAGTGTAAATATGACAATTAACAGGCCCCTCATTTACACATGGGTCTGTGTCAAATAATAAAACTTACTCTGCATGACTTCTTGTCAGATAGTGACAAAGATGGAAAAAAGCTGAGAAGAATGCATTTATAAAGTCTGTCTCTGTGCGACAGATTCGCTTGTAAAATTACAATTGTATAAATCCAAAATCATACCTGGCAGCATTGCTGGACAAGATAATGACAATAGCAGAGCCGCTAATGTCTCAAACACCTGCTAACATATGAGATACAACCACATAAAAGTCTTAAAAAATGTATTTGATTAACAAATTATGTTATCAATTATCTTATTTGCACAGTAATGTGACCAAAACTCTAGATTTTTCCTTACATTTCTTTAATTTAACATTTTAAACATTTTTTATGTTCTTAAACATTTATTTCCAGATGTGAGTCAGTGTGAGTCAATGTGAGTTTGAGGTCATGTTTTGACCTCAAGACTCTTGAGGCTGCATTTATTTGATCAAAAACAGTAATATTGCGAAATATTATTACAATTTTAAAAAACTGTTTTTTTTCATATATTTTCATTACATCAGTCTTCAGAAACCATTCTAATATGTTGTTTTGCTGCTTACAGTGATACACATATGTTGAAAATAGTTGTACTGCATACTATTTTTGTATAAACCTTATACATTTTTTCTCCAGGATTCTTAGATGAATAAAAAGTTTCAAAATTTGCTACAGCACCGTGCAGAAAAGTTTTCTTAGTAGCTGTATTGCTGTTTTCCATCTGTTTTAGTAACTGTATAGTAACTGTTTTCCATCTGTCCATCCATACTTTTTTACTAATTTAAAATGAGGTATTCAGGATGTGAATTTCATAAAATAACACCTCATGTGGTGACTGGTTCAGCATTCAAGAAAGAAGCATGCAGTTACAGACGTACATCTAGGTCCATGACAGAATTAAATGTGCAAGGTGACACAAAATGAAACTAACAAGCTTTCTAACAAGAACACCCGTAACGTACTACCCGAGCCCAGCTGACATGTTCCACACACCTCCATGACTCAGACCAGGTAATAGCTCCAGGTTAGCTGTTGTTTTTAATTGGATGTGTCAAATGTCATCACAGACTTGAACAATGTTGCACGGACGTTTGAACTTGTGTGTTTAATCTTTATGTCGTGTGTAAGAACGGACAAAACTGACACAGACCAAAGGACAGCTCACATAACACAAATGAGGTCTCAGAGTGGGTGGCCTTTGGCTCCAGGCGACTCACTTTGACACACTGTACTATATGGAGGCTGAAGTGATGTGTCGAAAATGGCCACGAATGGTTCGTGTGGGCATGGAGAATGTGTGTATACTCATTAAATGCAATGCGCGTTGGGACTTTGTTGGCCTTCGGTGGTGGCTATATAAGGGCCTATTACAGCAGACAGGAACAAAGGCAGCCCCTCACACGCTATTGTCTCTATTTACCTGCAAGCATGGACAAGCATGGCAGGACACGCAAGACAAGAAAAAGTGGTTGTTAGTTATAGTGTCTGGTTTCAGTGTCAACCATCAGTCAATGGCCCTTGCCTCGTTTGGGTGAGATTCAGACCATCCGTTCCCATTAGTGTCCATGTTTCCACAGGAGAACTTTACAAATGACCCATTACTGCTTCTCATTCAGACACATGAGGGTTTATTCCTGTATAGGCATTTATAGAGCTTCAGAGCCACCATGTGGCCACAAGAGACACTGCAATGAAGAACGTGCTTTTCTGAAGGTACAGGTAAGATGTGACTGTTAGGAAAATGTTATCATTAACATACTAATTGCGCTACTGATATTTTGTGTAGTAATTATGTATAATATAATAAGATAGTGGCCTATAATTACATCAAGACACACACCTAAATATTTTATATATAATATCATTTAAAATCTTTTCAGCTATTACTACTCCTGTCTTCAGTGTCACATGATGATTTGGTGCTCAAGAAACATTTCTTATTATTATCATCATAGTTGAAAACTGCCTTTACTGTCATTTTTTGATTAATTATTATAGGTTGCACTTATAGGCATTAACAGGTCATGCACTTACTTGTACTTGCAGTGTACTTATCTAAGAAAGTGCTTGAAAATAGGGTACATGGGTTAGGGTTAGGTTTAGGGGTAGGTTCAGGTTTAGTACTCAGTTACTGTAATTACTATAACTATAAGTACTATAACTATCTTACACTATGTACTATAAGTACATAGTGTAAGAGCCATAATTTAAATAATTAAATTTTTTTATTATATTTTAGATTTAGATTTATGTGTAAATTAGTTAAACATCCACCATGTTTATTCTGTAATGCTTTGTTTATTATTGGACTGCCTTTAAGCACCTTTTACTGAGGGACACTCCCTTTAAGAAAGAAAGAAAGACAGAGCAACACAGATTTCTGAGCGGAGTTTATTTGTTTCTCTTCATTGTACAAGAACATTCAGTAAACGGTTGAAATTTGAATGAAGTCCAAAGTCAGTTCTTTGCCTGAAAGAATATAGAAGCTTATTGCTACAACAAATAGTATGTACACGCAGAACAGCACTGCAAAATAAAGTGATACCTTTTTATGGGTATTTTTGCATTTCTTTAAAAATCATCAACCCCAAGCTTTTGAATGGTAGTGTATGATATAAACGTATAATTTATATTAAAACATTATATAATGTTATACATTATACAAATATGGAAAATGACACTTTAAATAGAGAATACGCATAATGAATATAATATAGCATTTCACTACTATAATAGTAACTTTTACCATTTTTTAAATTTTTTCATTTTTCCAAACATGCTTCATTCTCTAGTCCACTTCTCCAATATCTAAATCACCTTTCTTTCTTTTTTCGGTTGTCAGGTCAGGTTCTAGACTATTGAGGTACAAATAGTCACTTTGTGCAGCCAGTCGATGTAAAAAGTCACTCTGAAACTTTCCCCAACATAGACACTGCATGGCAAAGCAATTTTCTGTTTTTGCCAACAGTTCACCATTTTCTTTTGTTCTCCTAAAAATGTGCAATTTCACAACAAACAACAAGTTTTTACCCAATTAGCAAGAATCTCCCTTAAAATTAAGGATAAGGCTGAAACCAGTAATGCCATCCACTTTGGTGGTATATGAAATGTGAAAACTTTGGTGACCTTCACAACACACTGCTGCTGTAATTAGCAGCGAGCTGATTAAAAACACCTCCGTGAGAAAAGTAACCTCTTCTCCCCGTCAAAATGAAAAGTAACATCATCAGTCAGACCAACTCGAGATGCTGGTGGCATTTCTGTGCCAGCAAAAAGGTCACCTTGCATTAGCAACAACTAAACAAAGAGAAGTCGTAATTAAAGAAAGTGTGATAATTAGCTGGAGCAACACTGACATTGGGGAAGGACTTTGCATAATATGAATGATTCAGCGAAAGAGCCGGAGTCTGACCTTTTGGCATGCTAAAATATTTATGTACTGCTGGTCACTTCGTCGCCATGAGGGAAGCTTTCATGAATTATGCAAAT
>JAFVLL020007557.1:0-34035 GCA_021397915.2 Tor tambroides
TTCTGAGGTACATTGCTGTACCCTACTAGGGTACAGCTGGAGCGACAAAGCATTTATACCTTTTTAGGTACATTCCTGTACCTTGATTTTTCTGTGTGTTGGATTAAAATAAGAAGCCATTGCGAACAGATGCCTGGCATTTTCCCAAGTGAGTCACATACCTGTGTGAACTTGACACACTGAAAGTGTCTGACGTCTTAAAAAATGCTGGTTAAAGCAGTTTTTTACCTAATTAATTTGGCCTTAAAGATTTCTGGAGCCAACCATGGCAGATTTGAACCTGATGAAATGCTGAAACAAAATTGCCTCTCATAGTCACAGCTGTGCTGCATCTAGACTGATTGTTTCCCAAAGATGAGATGTGTACTTATGCTACATTTGGTACACCAAACTCCAATATATATTTATGTACATTCTGCCATTTTTATTTTGAAACGATACCTTCACAACAGCAGCAAAATTAATGTTTGTGGTTTGTGTTTATTGCTAGTGTACACCGAAAAGTTGAGCTGATTCACTGATTTATGCATTTAAAGTGTGTTTTTCTTCCTGGAAACAAACCAGAAATATTGATGAGTCATCCTGCACTTGTGGGTGTGTCTGCATATTGTCCAATCAAGTGCAAGTCTATGCCCCTCCCACTAATATAGCCTTCTTAACTAACAATGGTAAGTAGCAAATCATGATTCACTGTTGAGTTTAATCTATTGGCTAATTAAAAAAAAAAGTGACACACCTTTCAATAAGTCCCGTCCCAACTTCCTGTTTTAAAAGGAAATATGTCAACGTAGGAAAGCCAACTGCTCTTTTTAGTTAGTCTTTAAAACAATTATACCCCCACGGCCTTGTCGAAGGGCCCCCTGTGAAATGCCTCCATTGTTCGCTCTTTGAGTTTGAAAACCACAGTGCTTTCTGTGCATGAAAAAATACATGCCATTTGGAATTTGCCCTTCATTAGCATGTTAGTGGAGCACTCTGGGAAATCACAGCTCGTTTTGTGCCCTCACTCTTTATGTAAACCTTGGCAGCTGTTTGATCATTTCTGTTTGAAAGGAAATCTTACATCACTTTGACTGGTCTCCTTTTGTACAATATCAGCAGCACGGGGATGCCAACAAGCGACAGGTCAAAGAAATTAGCAAAGCGTAGCAGTTAATGATCTAACAGAAGAGCTGTAGGTTCAGATCCGGCAAGTGTTGATCTATGAACCATTGAACCCTCGAGCAGGGCACTTAACCTCAAGTTGCTGTGAAGGGAACGATGCTTGTAATAAGTAAGTCGCCTCAGCAAATAGCGCTTAGCGCTCAATTGCTAGTTGTAAAGACCACTTATTGTCTTCCAGATTCAACAAAGCCTGGTTTAGCTTCATTCTCTGAGGTACATCTTTCAATTTTTGCTTTCAAACAAAGCGTTTTTTTCTGAACAGGTAATGAGATTATCTCAAAATGAATCTCAAAACCAGAGGGACCAGAAATTTCATCTCGATTTTTAAATGATATCAGTGAAATTGCATTCTGTTGGTTTTAAACGATGAAGCATTTAATTGCTTGAGAAATGAGAGTGGTGTTTATTGGGAACTGAAATTCGATAGGAACCATTCGGGGGTTGTTTTCCAGCCGCTTCCCCTGTGCAAACCTCCACTTACAAATCTTCATTATAACATTATTGGACTGATAATATACATAAATTCATTTGCATAAGAACATATGGGCTGCTGATGAAGTGAGAAACGTGCTAATCGGACTTTGGCAGATGCATGAGACTTGGTTTTTGTGCACACTGAGCAGCTTCTGCTGTGTTTACAATGGTTTTTGAGACACTCAATGGACTTGAGGTTAAAACGGAACCAAAGGAAAAGTCAAGAAGGAACAGAAGTTCTTTCCATTTACTTGAGGAAAGTGTGAAAGCTCTTTCTAAAGGCACTTCCGTTGTGTCTGTTGAGTGACTGCCACTGAGTTCTAACTGAGGGTTGTGTTCAAGGGCTGTGAATGAAACCGTGGCCGAAAGTTTCTGACTAAAGGTCCAGGTGAACCTTAGTAGGGGCTGTGAGTCTCCTGCACTCATACAGGAGATGAAAAGGCTGAGTGCAGAGGAGTATACAGACGAAACTGGTTGTGACTTGGATTTTTATTCTTGCTGTGAAAAGACTTCAATCATTCTGCCAAAGCGTTTTTGTCTTTCCTGCATGTTGGCATTGAATTTTGTTCTGTATGTCTGTGCTGGTCATGTTCCTTTGAGCACATTTCAGTGAATCATTAGCCACAATCTGCTAAAAAGCAAGACTTCTTAAACTATTTCACACTTAAAGTTATATGAGTATGAATAAACTGGCGTTAAGAGTCTTTCAAGGTCAGCTATGTTCCAACTACCCTACTCTCATGCAGTAAATTACAATAAATGATCACTTAAAATGAATATATACAGAGAATATATACAGAGATCACATTTCAATTAGGATATAATTAATAAAAAATAAATAAATACAACAAAATAGCATTTAATATACTGTTTAGTTCATCTAGTATGTTTTTATTTTATGTCATGGATATATATAAAAAAAATCACACTTATATTCTATTCCAATTAAATAAATAAATCAGCATTAATATATGTGTTTAGTTGGTCCACTTTTGCAATAAACCATACATAAATAACCTCTTAAAATAAATAAAATAATCATTTAAAATAATGTTTAGTTGTTTTTTTATTTATTTTTTTATTAATTAATGTATTTTTAAATAATCGAGTCGCTCATTTGGTTGGATTTTATTTTTCAATTATACCCGACCACTCTTGTACACTGCTACACATTAACATTAACATTCACGTTAACATTCATTCCTCCTTCGCTTCTGACTTCTAGCAGGTGAGGAGACTTTTCTCATGGGCAGACAGACAGCTGCAGAAGTGAGAGGGGATGTATAGCACAGGGAGATGCTCAGAATAAGTTATCCACGCCTCTAGGACACAATTCATTTTCAATGAGTGGGCACAATCCCTTAAAATGGCTTTCAACAATACTTGATAACAGGCTTCTGTAATGACATCCTTTGTGCACTGTCGGTAAGTGCTGTTTAATTTTTTTTTTCTGATGTTTTTTAAAGGGACAAGACATGTAGCCTCAAATCATTAAAAAAAAAAAAAACATCTTATTACACATTTCTTATGGGGACTTATACGTGGTATAACTGCTCCATGTTTTTTGTGTCTGGGCCACTCAAACAAACTGCAGTTCTTCCATTTAATCTGATTCGATGCAGATTTAAGATTTATTCATTTAATCTACACATTACTATAAAACAATATATAGTTTCCAATCCAGATTACTACTATATAAGCCCCTACACTCTCAGAAAAAAAGAGGTACAGAAGCAATCACTGGGACTTTACGCTTTCAAAAGGTACCAAATTGCACCATTTAGGTACTAAAATGTAACAGTTCAATACTAATATGTACCTTTAAGGTACTAATATGCACCCTCTAGGGATAAATATGATACAAAGGTACTGCTCCGGTGACAGCTTTTGTACCTTCTATGTTATTTGGTTTGTCCAATTGTAAAAGACAAAGACAAAGAAAAAGAAAGAACAGAAAGGATTGCAATAATGGGACCTAAAATAATCAGGTTCAGGTAGAAACAAATTCATGGTGAGCAGGGACCTTGTGTACCACTCTATGGGAGTGGGCAGGTGTGGAATGAGATTCACAGTAGTCAAAACACACACAGAGCTTTCTGCTGCTGTGAAAAAGATTTAAATGGTCTGATAGAGAGAACACTTTCACCAGAGTGAATAATAATTTCATAGACTTACTTAGCACTTCCCCCCTCTTTTCCATTTTAAGCCAGGGACTTAGTCAGACTGATTTGAATGCACATATTTTAAGTCATAGTGTGGCCCCTTGTATGTTTTCTAGGGCCCCTTGGATGTGAACCAAAACGTATAGCTACTGTAGAACTGAATTACTCACACTGGACTGGCCTGACCAGCCCTTTATCTGGGAGTGTATTAGATGGTGTCCTCATTACTGCAGGAACATGACAAAATAAGAAGAATATCATCTACTTCCTACTATTTACAAAAGTTTGGCAATCAGGTCAGGGGGCAGGAGACAGTGAGAGAACAGCTACGCTGTGCTGTATTCAAGGGCCGAGAGAGGGAACAGGCCCTAAGTGATCTAAATGAGGACCTGCTACAGCACAGCTGTTGCTCCATTAAGAGTCTCCTAAAGGAGCTTCACAAGCGGCTCTTGCAGAAAACCAAAACAGGGAGCATGCCAGAGGACCTGTACGTTTTCCAAAGAAAATGGTTTGCTAGTAAATAAAGAAATATATCGGTGACAACTGCTCATGAAGTAAATATTATTCCCTGTCGCGTGTTGCCAAGAGCAAAGTGTGACGCAACATGATACTTTTATTAGCATAATATACACAGCACACAAACATGTTGGGTAAAACACCCATTTTTTAAGATTTAAAAATATGTATATAATCAACATTTCTGCCATGTGCACAATTGTCCCCTGTTGGCAGCTCACTAAGATTTTAAACCAAGCACATTTAATTTTATGGCACATTTGTAGTGACACAAACCTAAAATCATCTTAAAAGGACTCTGAGTGCCTTTCATAAATGCCTTTATTTCACTTACTTTTATTTATTTTTAAACATGAACACGGACAACAATGACAACAAAACTACTTAGACTTTACCAATCAAGAAAAGCAGGATTACAGCTCAGTCTGGAATTGGTTTGTCTGTCAGCTAATTTAAAAAAAGTCCTAAGATTTATATTGAAAATTGGCAACCTGTCAAAGTTAACCAGACCTGATAGCTAACAGAGGGAGGCATGTTGTCCTTAACATGCCAATCACGACTGTAGCCAGGCAATCAGGCAGCACCTGATCATGCTTCATACTACATCGATGCACTCCGACAGCAGAGGCGAGTCAAAGTACAGAAGAGAAAGAAAGCAAGCAAGTTCGACTTGCTGTTATTCCTGTCAGAGTGCTCTTTTGTGAGCACATATCAGTCATCCAAGGCACAAAGAAAGTCGTTACCTTGTGAACCTTTTGAATGATGTACTTTTCCCTGTTTTGCAATTTTACGTAACATAATGCACTATAAGGCCGAGACATGTTCTTCTAGAAAATGCGAATATATGGCAGGGTGTACTAGGTCATAATGTCTCACCAATGCTCTTAAACCAAAATGTACATTCTCAATGGTTGTAGATACAATATATTTGCTATGACTTGTTTTGTTGCATAGCAGCCTAGGCCAATTAGGTGTGGACATTATGTGTGACAAATGCACTGACTATGCAAAGGCTGGAGACAATGATTCATAGCTATCAGTCACAGGACAAGCATGCCAAGTGATTGTTCACCCTGGCCAACAGCAGTCTTTGGCGCAGATCTGTTGACTTGAAAATGCAATTGGCTCTTGGAATGAATATCGTCCACTTTGATTCTGCCTCAAGCTGGGCCAGTTTTGCAACCCCTCACCTCTTGGAAGAAAGTATTCTTTGAGTAATTGGATTCGTAAATAAGTTTTTTTCCTCATCCCTCGTCATGATGACTTTGGTCATTGCTGAGATAAACTGCAATAGTGGTGGAACCTTGCTTATTTGAGGATTGTGTTTCAAGATGATGAGCCAAACGCGGTCTTTGGGATTGCTTTGGCTGAGACCTGACCTTCCACCATAGGGCTGCTGGCGAGCCGAGATGAGTTTTCTTTCCAATCACACAAGCCATTTTCCTTGGAGAAAAAGACTGTGAAATTTGTAGTTCGTCCCTCTTATGTGTAAAAGAACTCACCTCAAGCAACTTTTCTTGGGAAATGTAGGTAAACAGCAATAAAATCGACAAATCTTTGTGCACATATACTTGTATGACTGACCTTCTTCCGTGGAACGCAAAAGAAGAGGTTTCACCGAAAGTTCACGCTGCTCTTTTCCATTAAATGAATGTGGATAGGGCCCAGGTTTTTGAACATGGCCTCTTGAACTGTTCTAACCTCCCCCCATTATTGCAGCCCTGCTTTAAACCAATCCAGAATAAAGACCTCCATCTCCCCTGTGTAATCTTTTATTATTGCTGCTGTTTTCGTCAGATTTTATCAGTATAATACCACACCTACTGAATAATTCTTTCATCACTCCCTGCAGTTCTGCGCAGTTTATATGTGATATGTGTTGACTGGTTCCTTTAACACAGTCTACTCTTTGTGGACCACTGTTGCTAACCAAGACAAAGCACATGTTAATTATAAGGAATGGGTTTTGGGACCTCTCTGCTACCCACGTAACGATATTTACTGTCAAAATTTCACAGGGGAACTAACAGTATGTTGACAGCGGTGTCAAAACAACTGAATAGGAAGCTGCGTTGCTGTAGCCCGGCTGGTGAGCAGAGGTGTTCGAGAAATTTAGCCTGCTGTCTGGCTGTGTCTGTGTTTGAGTTTATGTGTTAGCGCACAGGGAGCTCTGCATTCCCTCTGGGACCGAATGCCTTTAATAGGGTTTACCCTAGACTAAGACAACCAGATTGGGAGCGATGTGGCACCTGGGGGGTAAACAGCAAACCAGAGAAGAGAGAGATTTTGCAAATGAGCAAGGCTAGCTTTTTCATGCGTAGAGTCATATGTCCATTAAGCACCACTGGCCTTAGATGTTTTCTCAATTAACCCAAGTGATTGCTTCATCCCCAGTTCTTATGTTAAGCAGGCGTCCTCTGCGGCCAAGTTTGTCTGTTCAATGGTAAATACATTCCCGGCTGTAAATTTTGATTTAACGTAATCCTGCAGCACAGGGCTGATCTTTCCTAAAGTCAATGTGAAATGCAGTTTGTAGCCCATTTTACTTCTGTAGTCTGACATATTTGTCAGAAACATATGTTCATCCACCTATCCTCTAAACTACTTGTCCTAGGTTGGGTCTCAGGGATGTTGGAGCCTAGTGTCTTAGGCTCTTAGGCTATAGGCTTTGGATTTGGATTGGGGGAAAAACCAAAGCACCTGAAGGAAACCCCATGCCAACACACAAACTTCATACAGAAAGGCATCCCAGCTCAGCTGGGACTTAAACGGGGGACCTTCTTGCTTTGAAATGAAAGTGCTACCCACTGAACAATTGTTGCGTGAAACGTGTTATGACTTTCTTTCATCTGTAGACCAAAAAATGTTTTTGGACTTTGGACCTCATTGACTTTTATTTTATTCTTTAAAGTATCATCTTTTGTGTTTCGCAGAAGAAAGTCATACTGGTTTGGAAAGACATAAGGGTGAGTAAATGATGACAGAATATTCTTTTTTGTGTGTAAACTATCCCTTTAATGCGTCAATACCAGCTTGTGTACTTGGACTTCACATAACACTGACTCACTGATGCAGCTGGCTTATTTTGACAGATATGCTACTGGCAGAATCAACCTAGATGTTGCCATTTGATTGGATGTCCTCTAAGAGTCAGTCAACACGTGAGGGGTTAGCGGGCTGTTGAGTATCAGCCTGGTTTCAGACTCACATCTGGTGCTGTCGAGGAGTCAACCCGCTGAGGGTTTTGGATTATACTCTGCTAAAGAGGGTCAGGGGCCGTACACACTCACAAACACACACAGACCTCTGTTCGCCAGGTCTTCGGATCGGATCGGAGGCAGTGTGGCATCAATTTGCAGGAGTGTCCGTATCGGACCAGAGCGTGTCGGAGACCTGCAGGACTGCCGTAGAAGACTTTCCCTGACCCAGACACACCTCTACGCAATTCCCCCGATCTCCTGGCCCTTAAACGGATTAACTCCGGAGATGGCTTGGGGAACCGTCTCGCCACCATCTCTCGATCACACCCCTCCTCTTTCCCTTTTCTATCCGTCCGTCCCACCCTCCTTTTTCGTTCCACCCATCCTTCCTCTTCCTCTGCCCTGTGACATGCCAGTCCGGCGAGGGATTTACTTGCAATTTCATTTTCTCCTCATCTCACCTCACCTCTTCCTCTCCCATTTCCCCTGTCCCTCCTTCTGACAGAATTCTCCTCTAGTGAGCTAGTGACTCATATGTTCTCTCTTCTGTTTATATTCCCCCTCCCATATGTCTCCTAGCATAGCATCCTCCATAAGGAAGAGCACAGGAGGTGCTTCCCTGAGGGAAATCTTTGCTTACTCTTTTTGAAATGGGAGGCATCGTTGTGTATTTGCTCCCACGGGAGCACGAGGTGCGGAATACTATTTCCCATTCGCCCGCTGAAGGATATTTGACATCTCTAAAGATACAAACACTAACCCTTGTTATATGTCAGACTTGGAAACTGATATTCCATTGAGATACCTGTGCACCGTTTTCCAATGCTAAGAGTCGCAAACACACTTGGCCTTTCGTGTATGAGAACTTGAAGCTAGATGAAAGAAGTGACTCATGATAAAATTTGCTTCAGAGCTTCTCTAATTATTCACCATAAAACTTTCATTCCCATACCAGTCGGCTCACCTCTTGCGACCTTTCTTAGCTCTCGGCCTGAAATTCATCCCCCTCCCGCTGCGGTCCTGTTCTAGTTAGACTAAATTAAGCCATAGGAGCTGGTGTATGTACTTGACAAGAATGAGAGAGCAGGAGTTACCATATCTACCACTGAAGTAATGCTTCAAAAGAAATTTTGAGTGGTGCTTGTCCATGCAAAATTCACCATCACAATGTCCAGATTGTTCACTTTTTAACTAACACATTAGCATGATGCTATGTGGAGGACAAGGTTCTATCTATCTATCTATCTATCTATCTATCTATCTATCTATCTATCTATCTATCTATCACTAAAGCCTATAAACCCTAAAATTCAAAACTTTCATACAAGGCTTTGTCAAGCCATAATTCTTGACAAACTTTGCTTTTGTAATTAATAATTACTCATATGAATTTCTTTAAATTTAATTTTATTCTAACGCCACATTTACATTACATGGTTAAAGTGACCCAATTCTGATTTTTTCCTCCCATGTGACATCACAAATGACCCACAAACCTGTAAGCAGGAAAAAAGCACATAGATTTCGATATTCTCAGATCAATGTCAAGCCTCATTTATATGTGGAAATAAATCTGATATGAATCGGATATGCATATACATTTGCATCTGCCATGAAAGCGGACAGATCAGATATTCCCGTCAATGCGAGTTGCACATAATGGAAAATGCGATGATGGTGATTGACGTAGACTCAGGTGGACGCTTTCCAGGCATTGTTTTCTGTGGAACTGGGCTACTTTTACACTGTTGCAAGGTTGTTTTTAAGTCCGTGGGTTAAAGTGATTTAGACAGAGAGGAACCCCCACTGGAGAGGAAAAACCATGCAAAAACGCGATTGGGTTGGTTTTGAATAGCAATTGGGTTGGTTTTGTTTTGCAGACCTGGCAACCTGTCAGTACTTCTACCCTGGGTTGTTTCACCAAGTGTAAGCAAAAGTGTAAATGCAGATATCAGATATGGGTCACTTCTAAAATATGTAAGCTGGTCATCAGAAAAAAAAACAGATATAGTACACAAATTAGAATTGGGCATCAAGAACTGTATTGTAAATGTGGCCTAGCAGATTTCTGTTTTCTTACATTCAATTTTGAATTGCAATTCTGCACTCTGCTTGCTAAACCTCAATTCAAATTAAATAACCGATCTGTAATTTTCTTAAATTAAATTCTGAATGTCACACACCTGATATTCCCTAAATCAGGACCAAGAATTCCAGAGATACAACAGAGTACTTTCTTTGTGACCGGAGCTTAATTCTATATTTAGCCATGGCTTTTTGATCTATTAAACCGACGTTTACACAGAACGCTTTCTTGCATTTGAACCAGTTAGACGGAGCGCAATGGAATGGAACAGAACACCGGGGTCTCAAGACGCTGTTCACAGTTGAACTGTCTTTGAACTTGACACAGTGTCTTAAACAGAGCAAGATAAAAATAAACAGCAAGACATGGCAAAGACCAATATACCAGTCTGACATGTACATAGATAAACTACTGAAATATAGAGCAACTGGACTGCAAGAACACGTCCTATGTGGACTCCCCTATTCTCTTTTCAGATAACGAAAGTTACTTTTCCACCTTTATAGCACAGGTTGTTTGATTGCAGCTAAAATCATGGTGATCTTGTCAGGATTGGGAAATTTGGACTGTGGGAATCTATATTGTCTTGCAGATGAAAATAATGTATCAAATCACTTAAAGTAATAGCACCATATTATACGTCATAAGGTTAATGTTTTTAATTTTTTTTCAAATGCTTAAGCCTAGTGTAAGAAAAACAAATTGTGATATTGCATTAGAAAACACTGTTTGTAATAAAAAGGACAGTGTTTGTGCTTGACTTAGTCTCTCAAATGGCAACATATGAGTCTGATGGACAAATAAACAGAACCGAGGAAGGTGCAGGGTGTGGGTAGGAGGGTGAGAGGGAAATAAATATGTCCTAGCAGTCAGTCATCTCATCAGACGGATCGACACCGATCACTCACACTCTGCCAGTGGGAGAAATAGAGCGGGCGAGAGAGAGCAATGTATTTGTGTGACGGATCAGCGGATGCATCGCACGCCGTTGCCCCAGCTGGTCTGCGTAATGAAATGTGTCCCATGACAAGATAGAGCAAAGTGATTTAAACCGAACCAGCCAGGCTTGCCTTCCTCTACCTCAAATGAGCCTAGAAATTGTCTATTTCCCCACTTCAGAGTGTACATCCCGTACTTGATTCTGCATAATATTTAGATAAAGTAAATGAAAATTGCTTTCCATGTTTGACAAGCTGTTAGATATTTGAATACACTCTCTAATAAGTACAAAAAACAACAGGTGACAATAATGCACATGCAGCACTCATGAATACAGCTTTGATATTTTAATGCACCTGTCAGAAAACGTGCTCTACCATCAAGTGGCATCAGATTTGGCCCCCAGGGACGGGGAAACATTATCATATCATGTGTTTTCAGGCAAATATGAAATAAGAAAAATGCAAAGAACATTTTCATTTAGTTTCCACGTCCTTAGCTGAGCCCTCCAAAGGATTCTCTGTGTGAATGACAGTCTGTGGAGAAGAGTAAATGAATGATTAAAAGTGTCATTGAAACATGGTCACCAGGGACGACATGTCTAAAAATGCCAACTAGGACAGATATGACCTCAGCTCTGCTCCATACAATTACACTTACAGACACACACACACACAGATCACGGAAAGGACACATTCTGCTAATTTTGTGCACCGACCAAACGTTTGTGAGAGGTCAAGTGTAAAATACAGAGTCAAAAATGTTCATGTTGAAAGTTAGCGCATTTTTAGCTTTTATAGAATCACCAGCAGTGTAAATTTAATAGAACTGCCTTCACATTTCCACTGTGTTTTAGATAGTTTTTGTCTTTTAATGAAATATTAATGTTATTCTTTATATCATAATGCAATTATTGTATTTTTAATCTATTTTAATGATATTCAAAAATGGATATACACACACACTACGGTTGAAAAGTTTGATTTTGGAAAAAGTCATACGCTCACCAAAGCTACATTTTTTTTTTTTTTTATCAAAATAACATTTAATATTATTAAAATAGTTAGTATTTAAACATTTAAATATTATTTGAATAATTATTTCCTACAATATTTCTTTCTTTAATATATTTTAAAATGCAATTTATTCCTGTGATGTACAACTGAATTTGTAGCATCATTGCTCTAGTCTTCAGTGTCACATGATCCTTCAGAAATAATCTAATATACTGATTTGATGCTTTAGAAACATTTTTTATATTCAAACATTACAACAAACAAACGATACATACTGAAGTACTTATATGTTATGCTATGAAGTATTTATTGATAAAGCTGTTTATCTTTAGCTGTGTGTGAGTGAGCTAATTAACTCACTAGCAAAGCATTCAGTTCACTGGCTTTGCGCTCAAGTGGGTCAGTACTACAGTTTGAATGGATTATTTGAAAGAATTATTTTCTTTTCTAAAAACATTGTTAATGCAATTTTGATACTTTGCACATTTTCTTTCTCAGAATTTTTTCATGAATAATATATTCTGGTTAAACTGAATTATCCCCCTGGTACATCATTTTTGCTTTGTGTTCTTTATCCTTGACAAAAAAAACAAACAAACAAAAAAAAACAACTGCCACCAGACATTTCCATCAGTAATTTTGTTGTTGAGATTAACACTGATTACTATTCTCCTCAAACCTCTTGATTCCTTTTTTGTGTTTAGGACATTTTGCTACACGCCTCTTTCTTTCTCCTAGTGCCTCTCCTTGTGCGATGATGGGGTCTCCTGGGGGGCCTAAGGCTCTGTTTGCACTGACGAAGAGAGAAAGGGCCAAGGACAACATTCGAGAGCACTGATGTTTACACATTCTCCTCCACGGCTCCATGGGGCAAATCCCACTTTTCCTAGTTTCCTCTTCTAATCCATGCTGCTTGTTTCCCTTTTTCATGTGGCTGTGTGCCCTGAGAAGAGACACTCACACTCACACTCCACACTTCACAAACACTTATCCTCAACAATCCTCCCATTGCTGATGACATATAACTAGCGCTATTACTCCATCTGAAGTTAACTGCATTTATTTATCAATATTTGCAGAGAAAAGGCCCCAAATTTAACACATTACATTTTTATGCGAGACAAGTGAATCACTGAATAGACAAAAAGTGGCTTTAAGAGTCAAAATACTGCTTGTAATACTGTATGTTATATTGTTTATTTAAACATTGCCATTTTATGCACCTCACGCAATGAGCACCGAATTTTGTATGACACAAAATACACTGAGACCCCTGAGTTCTGTTTACATTAACACATTAAATTGACAACCCTTCATATAACATATCTCCATTCTCCTTCTTGACTGTATGTGTGTGTGAAATGCCTCGTTTCCCTCCCTGGAATAATTGATTTAACAAACAGACGTTTGTGTTTGGTTGGAGGAGGAAATGACAGGGTGTGAGGAAGAGAGCTGTGAGCCAAAGGGATTAATTAGGCTACAAAATCTACTTGATGAAAATTAAACATGTCTAACAAATCATGACACTTAGTTTCAAAGTTCAGCATCTTAAGTTCATCATATCCACAGTGGGCAACGGGAGAGAGAAGCATCGCTGAAACATTTTCAGATGAAAATGTAAACAAAACACTGAACACCATTGACTTTCTTTAGATGGGGGGGATATCTTCTTTTATGTTCCATAGGTGAAAAAAGACATATAGATTTGGAACGACATGAAAGTCAGCGACTGATTTTAATTTTTTTTAGATGAACTCTCTCTTTAAAAGGCACAAAACACGCTGTCAGTATGTTACTAGGCTTTTGCATCATGCATATTTCCTGCCATATCTTTTATGGGTCAAGTAACATTAAAGTTTAATACTCAGAGTTAGGGACATCTTCAAATCCCTATGCGCAATTGTAATAGTATTGCTTGCCGTAGCAATTCAAATGAATGAAAACATCCATCTCAGATCTGCTCATGAAACAAAACAGAGGGTAAACAACACCTAAATGTCAACAGAGCAGCGGAACATGCACAAACCAAATTACATTAAAATGTATGTCCGCATAAAAGATCCTTTGTGCTTAGAGAAGGGATCCTACTGCCTGATGCAGCGGCCTTTTGCATAGCAAGCTGTAGGCTAACCCGTTCCCACAGGAGCTGGTCTGAATCGCTAAACTGCTGGGAGAGCATCCATGAATGCAGGATTCTTTACATACTACGCGCACGGGGACACTGTGGCCTTTTATGCATACCGATAAGATTTGGGACAAAACGGCAGAGCGTTCATTTAAGTCACGTACTGAAAATGCATTTATGCGAGTGTCGGCTGGGTGAATTAAGGGTGAGGGAGAACGAGAAGCGCGCGTCTGGTTAAATTTATTACTTTGATCACTCAGTGGTTGCCCTCGTTTAGTAGTTCTTGGTGATTGGCTGCACGCTCCAATCCACCGCATTTCATTATAATTCAAAGGGATGATTGGAAGCTGAGCTCTTCCTCTTCAGACTAAATCAATAAGCCAAAAGAAATAAATAAATGCTCACTTCTCTGCCTCCTCACGGAGCGATATTTATTTTCCTGCTTAAGACGCCTTGCAAACATGAGTCACTCCCCGGCGAACACACTCACACTGGCAAAACACAAAGCAGACTTTTTGTGACCTTAATAACAGGTTTAACAGAAATTCCTTATCACTCTCTGCATTTCTGATTGCTGCATGCATGTGGGTGTCTTTGATGCTTTTTATTATTATTTTTTTGTGTGCAGAAAGAGTTCTCGGGTCCACAAAAGCAATCCTTGCTCTATTAAATGAGCCATTATGGTGTTTTATAGAGCTATAGTGTTTTTTAAAGGGGCACCAGAGGCTGGCCAACACATTCTCACTCCCAACTCGTCACATATTGATGCCCGGTACCCCTTTAGTATCATTTTTTGACGCGCAGGGTCCTCTGTTGCTCTAAATAAGAAACCTTTGGCATCATATGCAGATGCGAAAGGCATTGGGAATTTTATCGTCGATTAAATTATATATGGGGTAATAATATTGCCATGATTGCATATATGTTGGGGTGTGATTTTTCAATGTAAACATTCACAACAATTTCATTTACATGACACTGTTACATTTATGAGCACCAAACCCCTGCCCCTAAACCTACCATTTGTCAATAAAATGCAGGGTATAACAGGCAGATACAACTACAGTCATAATTTATTCAAAAAATATTATTCCAAGTCTTCCGAGGCAAAACAATTGATTTGTGAGAGGGATAGACGTGATCACTGTCTCCATCCGCCGTAAAGCTCAGATCCTGTGTGTAGTCTGTGCACAAATTCAAAAATTGCTGCCAGAAGCAGCATTACATCAGCTTTGGTTGTGAAATGCCATTGGCTCTTGAGTGTCTTGTGACTGATTGCATCATGCTAATGTTTGGGAGTATCTTTTGTGAATATGTGTGTGTGTGTGTGTGTGTGTGTGTGTGTGTTTCCCTACACTCTCGCTCATGGAATAAATTGATCATGGCTTAATGTGAATAGTGTGTTTGTAGTCAATTCAATTTAATTTTATAATTTTGCAATTTTTTTAATTTTTAATTTTATAATTTTACATTTAAAAAGGCATCAGTACCTGAAAACTTTTGCATCCTGCTGCATCCATATCACTAGGTGTCAGTAGTCCTTGACTGCTATATCAGTAAATATTAATAATATTAGCCACTTTTAAATACTGTAAACCAAGCAAAACTAGCTGAGCAGCTTTGACATTTTGATAATAGCTCTTTTCGTGTTCCACAAGAAAAAAAAAAAGTTGGTGTGTGGGTAGATTTTATCGAGTTTTTGATATGCTTGAATAAAATAATCAGTTACGCCCTTAGGTAGAAAAAAATACCTTCTGTTTAGCCCATTCTTGGCAGTTTATGCTATTGTGACTGACTCACAGCACCAAGCGGGACTGAGTACTGCTATCAGAAGGGCCTTCTGACTCTTTTTTATGATGATATCACTCGGCTACATCATCTCTGAGGCGCTGTTTGTACTAGCGATGGGTGCTATGCGAAGAGTAAGATATCACCTCACGATCATCTGAGATGCTCTTAGCTGCTGAGGCTGTCGTTCAGGTTATCACTCCCACTTACCCCATAAAAGAGCAAAGTTTTCTTTCTCTCGCTTTTATAAAAAAAATGTCAGGAATGTGTGAGAACTGTCTGTCAAAGGAGGATTTGTGAGTTACAAACATTCAACGTGAACTTGTATGAAATTTTTTGGCCTAGCTAAGATGCTAATTTGTTGACATTATCTTACGCAAGCATTCAAATCTTTTCAAATGTGTGAGTTTTAAAAATTCAACTAATATAGAGAATATAGCAAACTGGATAATATGTGGATCCCATATGTTGTTTTGGAGGCCAAACTGAGTTGAACTGAAAGACTTTACTTCAGTATTGTGAGGTATTTCTGAGTAAAATAGAATACTGAATAGAGGACGCTCTTGTTAATGTTTTCCCCAAGCCGTTAACCTGACGTCACCAGAGAAGCAACGCAATTCCAGAGGGGAAGCAAATTATTTGATTTTGACTGAAGATTACGCAGACAAACACATTTTTTGACTTTAAGCACCCCTGCACTTATCAGAGAGGTGAGGAAAGAAAGGCATTCTGGGAACTGATCTTTATGGAACTGTCACCTGTGTGATCTGTTACCGAGGCCACTGTCTTGTTCTTTCAGACCTTTAGCTAAGTTTTAGTCAGACTCTGCATGCAAAGAGCTCAGACTGATTGATGGAAAGAGAGTCACAAGAGAGACAGAGAGGAGTAGAGCTGACTGAACATCCTCTCACAAACACCACACCGGGTCATTAATCATTGTCGGTTAGGCCACGACCTCAAAAAACCTGTATACTTTACATAGAACTAGAAGCTAACAGCATAAGTTTGTCAGGATTCAGAGGGACAACCGTCCTCTGCTGTCCTGTCCTTCTCAAGTTTGTTCTGCATCTAAAAGAATCAGGAAGTACGCAATTTGAATTCTACCAACTTTGCTCAAGTGTACTTCAAACTAGATTCTATTTTTTTTTGAGCCAATCAACTGTAAATGCCATGTGACTAATTCTAGAGCTTCAGGATGATGTCAAGACAATGCTGATTGGGTGATAAAAAACAAACAAACTTGAGCTTATTGGAAGACATGGCTACGTTTAAATGGGCGCCAGTGGAGAAAATCCCCAATATGGTGTAGTTAAACAATCTACTAGCAGGCGCTAACTGGATCATGCTAACTAGCTAAACTTTGACATTTTGTGCATAAACTGTCATTTCCTGTTTGCTAGAGAGCATGTTATTGGCCAAAATATGAGTCATCAGTGTATTTGTTGCTTTTTAGGAGCATGTTAGCATATTGATGACCTCAAAGTGTACTTCAGATACAATAGGTTTATTCTAGAAACGAACAGTCCATGTCTGTCAGGATTCAGAAGGACAACCATCCTCTCATCTTTCTGAAATTTGTCTTTCTAGGGGGTATGAAAATAAATCATTTGAATTCTACCATTTTTGCTTTCAACAACCCTACAAAATTACTGTCATTGAAAAAACACAGCTATAACATTTTTTTTTTGCATATTAAATATTTGAAATATTAGTGTTCCTCGGTAGAATATTATGGATAAATTGTTGCCTGACGGTAGAAAATTCCCATAAGCAATGCCAAATTTGTGAATGAATCACTCTTTTGATCTAATCATGGTTTGCCAGCAGTTCTGCAATTGTTCACAATTCAGTTTGACAAATTACTGACATACTGAATAGTTTACAGCAGTTTCTCACATTGAAATATTAATGGGACACTTGATAAGACAGAAAAAGACAAAAAGAGTGCTAAATAAGGTGGATATTTACCTACAATCCACTGAAAGAAACAAAATTTGCAAATGTCTTCCACTGTCTGTCAGCAATTAAGCAGCTCTTTATTGCACATGCAGCTTGTGAAAGACTCTTTACTGCAGGTAGAGCAATTTATATCCATATTTTCATAATGGAGAAAGATATTTTTTGCTTTCAGGATGTTGTAGTTACTGCATCTACCTGCAGGGGCTAATTGATGATGCTAACCGGTCTAATCAGCCTAGTGAGGATGCACCCTTTCTAATCCAGAGCTTCTGAGGCTTCAAGTCCTGTTCAGCATTAAACACAAGAATGAGATGGTTTAGTAAGTGTGCATGTTTCTGCCCTCACGATCACGCCACAAAAATACTTTTAAAGGGTCATTAATTACTCACCTTCATGTCGTTTCAAACCCGTAAGACCTTTGTTCATCTTTGGAACACAAATTAAGGTATTTTTGATGAAATCTGAGCTTTCTGACCCTCCATAGACAGTAAGGGTACTGAAATGTTCCCAGACCCAGAAAGGTAGACATCAGTAAGACAGTCTGCGACACATCTGGGCTTTGAACGTGTCAGTTGCGTTGCTGTCTATGCAGGGTCAGAAAGCTCTCGGATTTCATCAAAAATATCTTAATTTGTGTTCCGTCTTACAGGTTTGGAACGACAAGAGGGTGAGTAATTAATGACAGAATTTTTCATTTTTGGGTGAACTAATCCTTTAAATTATAATTTGAAGACTCATACAACTTTCTATTAATGCCATATATGCAATGGCAACCATCTGTGGTCTCCCAGTGGTTTGCATTATGCACAACAAACCAACAGAAAACAATGCCTTCATCTCCAAAATATATATTTTTTTCTTTTGCCTTGCATAACATAATGAAATTGGACGAGCTCAGTGCCGTTTCATTTTCAGCTAATTCTTTTTCATGAATTTGAGTATGTGCAAAGGATTGTGGGCGATCGAAGGACACAAAGGATACACACAATGCATCTTTCAAAACAGGCCGAATTAAGGATGTGAAATGAAGACTGCCTACTAAGGATCTTTCAAATTGAGACGTCCTTCGACGGAGCTTCATGAAACAGCAGCCAAGTTATTTGGACGCATCCTTCAGACTGAGAAGCCCCTCTTGACTATGAACTCTGATTTGCTACTTGATATTGCTAATAGCTACCAAGTGATATAAGAGGAGGGTCATTGTAATTTTAGAGAACATTTTATTGGACAGTAATCTAGTGCAGGATGACTCATGAATAGTTTTGTCAACATTTAAGAGCACACTAGCATTTAGACTCCTCAGATATTGTGTACTTCAAATAGAAGAGGTCTATCATGAAATTAAAAGCCTTTATGTCTTCTAGGATTCTTCAGAAGGACAACTGTCCTCTGTCCTTCCCAGTTTGTCCAAGGTTACCTTACCTATCTCTAGCACAGTGGTGACCCATCTCCTCATCTTGGATCACATCTCCAGTGAAATACCACCCCTTCTCACCACCACCCCTCATGATGGACCCCCCCCCCCCCTTTTCTCTCTTTTTAGAGTGACGAATTAATCAGGCCAGAATCGTGACTGGACTAAATAAGCGGTGCATGTTAACAAGATCTCAGTGGCTCAGAGCATTTGTTGTAAATTGTACGCTTTTTACAGCTCTGAATCATGAGGGGGCATGTTTTGTTTGGCTCCAGTGCTTCTATCAGCACGCAAACATGCAGACAGAATCACTTTAGACTTTACTGTTGCCAAGTAAAATCTACAAAGCATGAGAACGAAGAGTGCAGCCAATGTCATAAATATTCTTGGGGTGAAAATGAACAAGCGTACTCTATTGGTGAACTTTTGCACTTTTGGTTAGTGCTTCAGGTCAGTCATTCTCACTGTTTTGTGTGCTACGAAACAAGTCCAGATTTACTACGACATCAGACACAAATGTTGTTGTGTAGCATCGCATCCACAACAAATAGAAGCTGTCTACAGTAGACACGACAAAACGATCATTGCAAATCCATTTGTCCTTTATGTTAGAAGTAGTGTAGGTGTTTGGAGTACATTTGGCATTAGTTTACTGTAAGGAATTTGTTGTGTTGCATCGTGTCACGCCGCATCCAGAGTAGACACCATCACTGATTATAAGGGGTTCTATTTTCTTTAGTCTCCGCTGTAGACATGGTGACAAACAGCACTCAAGAACACTTGAAAACCACAAAACCAGTGCACTTAGCTGTGAAACACTATACAGCGGTAAAGTGTTTACAGTGGTAAAGAACTGGCAACAAACTTTTAGAGGGCTGTTGTACTCGCTCTGCCAATTGAGTTTCAACCATCACTTTGAAAATGCCAGCTTAGGGTGATGGAAATATGAGTCACTTTTTATGTTAATTTAATTATTTTCCATAAACTAATTATATCCATAGATGAATTCTGAGCAGCCCCCAAATAATAGATGAGCTTTGTCACCACTTAACACATTTTATAATTTTCAGTGAATTTAAACCACAGAATTATTCAAAGGTACTTAAATGAATAAATTATTAACATATTAAAATAATCAAACTGTAATCTAAATTAAATTTAAAAGAAAAAAAAATGCATAAAATCAAGATTTCTTCCTCAACTTATATACAGTAATCAGAGCTGGGTAGATCACTTACAAATTGCAGTCCGTTACTGATTCCAAATTACATGACAAAAATTGTAGTTAGTAATGTATTCCACTGCATTACACATTTTAGGTAATATAATCAGACTACTTTTTATTACTTTTAGATTACTTTTGACCTAACTCGTTTATCACATTGATTTAAATAGAATAATCTCATACAATATCGAAAAAAAAAAAAAAAAATTCCAAAGAGTAAGAAATTATATTCCATTCATTGTAATTAACAACATGAAGTGCATATACATGATATATTTTCAAATAAAAGGTACTTATTAAAAAAAATGAAATATTTAGTTTTCCTGGATGTCCTGTTACCATTAACCAATGTCAGAGAAAATGTGAATATGCAAATGTGAAAATATTTATTTTAAAATATCAGAGGCACTTCAAGTAAAAATATTAGGTGAAAGAGGTTCAGATGATAAAGCTTGTAAATAATAAATATTGTGAATTTGTCCATTAATGTGCTTGAAATAATTTTTGTAAATCCAGTGGTCAAATACTGTGTAGCAGTGGTCTTTTTGTGAATATCTGCAAGACTTTCTGAGTGTATATAAGAGGTAGGCTATTTGAGAAAAGAGCATTTAAAAGTGGAAAAAGAGGAACATAGGGAGAACCAATAAATTGTGAATAAAATATTGCTATTGTGTGAATAATATGTAATCATAATCAACAAAACGTAACTGTAGTCTGATTATGAGTATTTTAAAATGTAATTTAATCTATAATTACAAGTACTTAATTTTGGATTCAGATTAAGTAATCCAGAATACATGTAATCAGTTTCTACCCAGCTCTGACAGTAATATTGTTCTTTCTGAAGAACATACAATACAATTTTTAAAATTTCTGGAATCACAAAATGAATTATGGTTCATTTAAAAAGCACCTTTCTCCATTAACAACCATTGAAAAATAGAAGTGTATTCTGACAAAATACATATTTAATTTGGCTTCAGTCCTATATTTGTCAGTTATCTTTTTTGGAGGGCTCTTAAAACATGTCAAATGGACTATTTGACCGAACAATGGAGAGAGAAAGGAAAATAGTGGGAGGCAGATGAGAGAATGGAAATAACAGTACATAGCGCACGTCAGACATGATGCTGCGTCCCTGTGGAAGTTTTAAGCTTTGGCTGTTTTTATTTTGCTATATGGTTTAGACTAGGGTATGTGCATCTTGATAATTGAATTATTTAGTTTCTGTGTTACAGTTGAGTGACCTAAAGATGTACTACCCGAACTTCCTCTAACATTAAGCAATGCGCACAGTTGCTGTGACCAAATAACACTATTATTAATGACCAGTGGGGCTCTGTGTATAGTAACCAGTTACCGTGAGACACATTTTATAAAAAAACAAAAAAAAAAAAACACATAAAAAACCCATTTGGAATAGCCATGTTAATCTATCATTCATAACTTTAATAAATATTATGTATCTTTTAAAAGGAGAGAGAGAGAAAATGAAAGAAGTGAATTTGAAAATCTACCCAGCAACACACAAGGGAGAAACAACATTGAGTCAATACGGTGACATTTTCCTTGCAAAGGGTAAAGACTGTCAGTAATTGGAGGTGAATTGACTGGGGTCTGACTCTGCAAAAAGGCCTTTACTGGGCGGCCTTTAAGACTGAACACACACTCATTCAAATGCAAGCATGGATTGCACACATTCCCAATCCATTTGGCCGAAGCTGTAAATTCTCACCCGCAAAATGCCTCTGATCTGAAGCCTCTCCGTGGCGTCCATCTCATTAATGCTCTCTCTGATGGTGAACAAATCAACCTTGTCAAGTTGAGTTCTCGAGAGGTGCCATTCTCTCCAAAGCAAAGTCACGGAGCCAAAACCCCACGTGAACTCTCTCAAAGAGCCATCCATATGGGAGGGGAATCTGTGGCAGGAGCATGCAGGGATCACCTGCCATTCAAACCAAGGGCCAGATGGACCACTCTGTGTATGATGCATTAAAAACCATGACTGTTTCAGATGTACTGTTGATTGTGATACACAAACACCGATAGATATATTTGATGAAAAAACAGATACAAAGGATTACAAAGGGTGGATTCGATGACCAGCTGTGGTCCCAGGCCTCCACGACTGGCGGAAGTATTATACTCTAAGGCCAGAATAAAACAGCTTTACCCGGGGTATTAACTCAAACAGGGAGGTCTAATGCCACGGGATCAAGCGTTCCGTGTCGTTGACAGGAATGAGGGGAGTCCCACAGGATCATAAACTCTGTCCTGATCTTGTTACGCAGTCAGAGACTACATCTTCTCTCTTACTAAGCCTTTCTGTGCCTGAGTGGGACAGACTTGCAGAAAAAGCCTGGCTTATCATCTGCTGCTTAGGAAGCTCTTCATCCGAGTTTTTCTGTGCGTGATGTTGAGGAGCTAAGCAGAACAAGTCCTTGAAGATGAGAGAGAAAATGAAAAGTGTTTTCAGGCATTGCTTTGACAAGCTATTCATGATTCAGGGCCAGTGACAAATACATACTGTACAAACACATTCAAAATCTAATTCAAAATACATTCAGAATGTAGCATAGTGTAAAAAATACATTCTGCAATAATAAAGAGAGAGAGAGAGAGAGAGAGAGAGAGAGAGAGAGAGAGAGAGAGATTCATTAAACTTAGGGGAAAAGGGGGAATAATATATTATTACTTATATATTATAAATTTTTTTAACAAAACAGATTCACTGCTTATTAATATTTAAAATGCTAGGTTCAGGTTGTCAGATTAGTTCAGGATTTACAATGTAATATAGTGTAACTCACTAAAAACATGTATTTATGAATATTATAGTATATATTTAGGAAAAAAGATGTTAACAAAACTGATTCACTGCTTATTAATATTTAAAATGGTAGGTTCATGTTGTTAGATTAGTTCAGGATTTATAATATAATAGTGCAACTCACTAAAAACGTATTTATGAATATTATAATATATTAATATTTATTAATATAATATAAGTAATTATTAATATTAATAAGTATTTTTATTACTTAGAAAAAAGATTTTAACAAAACTGATTCACTGCTTATTAATATTTAAAATGTTAGATTAGTTCAGGATTTACAATATTATATTAGTGCAGCTTTCTAAAAGCATGTCCAGAAGTGCCTAATTACTGATTTGTAAAAAAAAAAAGGTTTCGAAACAAACATTTATACAAAAACTACATACTAATACTTGCAACCTTTTACAATCTTTTGAGGTTCCCCTTTGTCAATTATCTTAAAGTTTTTGGTTACACTTTATTTTGATAGTCCACTTTAGACATTCTACTAACTATAAGTAACTTTGTAACTACATGTCAACTACATGTCAACTAATTCTCATTAATTTGCAACTACATATCCACTAACTCTCAGAGTAGACTGTTAGGGTAGGTTTAGGGTTAGTAGAATAAGTTTACATATACTTGCAAATTTTCTCATAGTCAGTATATTGTATGTTGTGGACCCAACAAAATAAAGTGTTAGAAGATATTAAGCAAACAGTCTACTAATACTCAAATGACTGATAGTTGACATGTAGTTGCAAAGTTACTTACTGTTAGTACAATGTCTAAAATGGGCTATCAAAATAAAGTGTTTCCAAGTTTTTTTTCTTTGAGTGATATGTTTCTTATTTTATAATGAACAACAGCACTTGCTATGTTATGTCAACATATCACCCATTACCAATGTAAAATGTGTGAGCAACATGCAGTTGCTATAGTTACCCTGAGGCAAATATGACTTCTGTTTGCCACTGTTTAATTAGCAACAGGTGAAAACATACATTTATTGCTACTGAAAGATTTGAAATATTCATATATACACAAGCGCCTATTTATATATATATATATATATATATATATATATATATAACCGCTCTAACTTAGTTCAAGACTTAATTAGGGGGCAGACTCTCCACAAACACCCCCATAAATCGCACCATTCAAAGCAACCATTTTCTTGTAATTATTGTTCCATTCAGTTTGTAGGCTGAAGCAAATTATTAGTAAGATTCCATGTGGTGGTGGATGTTTCACAAGTTGGCAATGTAAATTGAATGTAGCAATGCAAAGTTGAAAATGTAAATGGCGCAGCTTTAGCAGGCACTTCGCATAGCCTCTCCGTCACCTCTCGTTATTAGCCACCCACTCTCCGTCTGCGTGACCGGCTAGCGTGGATGCTTGGAGTGGCAGGTGTGGGGGCTGCCACATGATGGCTAATAATGCCGCTTGTCAAAAGGGCTTCATGAAAAACCCAGCTAACTAACACTTGTTCTGATTGTTCTTAGCAGAAAAGTGGCCACAACCTTCTCTCACCTGCGTCTTCTCGCCCAAACACCTCGACACACTCTTAACAGTTTTTCAGGTTTGGTGAACCAATTTGACGGCAGTGACACCACTTTTGTGTGACTTTGCCCAAGCTCCCTTGAATAGAGTGCTATTGTCTGATAGTTCCACCGTGTGGATGGTGAGAAGGGGATTTGATGGTGGGTTCCCATAGCGGAACAAACTGAATTCTGTTCTGTTTAGCAAGCAGGACAGGTTTTGACGAGAGGAGAGAGGAGGGAGGGGATTGTCCAGTGGAATGACGATCAGATAGCGTAACACTATTCTGCTCGTCGTATAATGCGAGGCCCCACAGAATGGGATGGCGAGGCAGGTGGGTCTTTGAAAATGGATGACAACACTGGCGGGCTGTTTGAGGCGTACAACAAATAAATCAACCATTAAGTCATCTCACAGTTCAAATCCCCTCAAGCTGCTAATAGCCTCTCCATTTTAAATGGAGGGATTAATTTCGGCTCCGAGGGGTTCGTTTTTGTGAGTATGGATTGAAGCTCTTTGTTTAGGCTCAGGAGTGAGCATTCACATTTGTGGTTGAAGATAATTGTTTAAGAGATTCTGTGGTACTTAATCATGAATAAATAAATTGAGACTGCAGGATGTTTTCATTTAGGAAGCACAATATAAAATACCAAATAATTTATTTACATTTGTGTGCCAGAAAATAAACACATTTACTTAAAACGATATTTAAAAAACAATAAAAAACTACAAGAAAACAAATTAAACAATTGAATGAATAAATAAATAAATATAAATAAATAAATAATAAAGAGCCAGAACTTTTGCACTAATAAAATCTCTTCTCTTTACACATAGTAGAAATGATTCTGTAAAAATATATATCTATTTCTTAAAAATAATATTTCTTAACATTTACAATGTACAATGTCTTTCTTAATATTTACAATGTACAATATACAATGTTTTTCTTAAATATAATTGAGATATCTTGTCTGAGGACAGGGGGTGGGTAAATAAATAAATAAATAAATAACTCACTCACTCACTCACTCACTCAACTAGAGCTTTTGCACTAATAAAAACTCTTCTTAATTAATCGCTTTAAACAACCCGAATTCCGGAAATGTTGGGACATTTTTTTTTTAAATTGGAATAAAATGAAAACTAAAAGAATTTCAAATTACACGAGACAATGTTTTATTCACAATATAACATAGATAACATAACAAATGTTTAAACAGAAATTTTACAATAGTATGCACAAAATGATCTCATTTCAAATTTGATGCCTGCTACAGGTCTCAAAATAGTTGGGACGGGGACATGTTTACCATGGTGTAGCATCTCCTCTTCTTTTCAAAACAGTTTGAAAATGTCTGGGCATCGAGGTTATGAATTTCTGGAGTTTTGGTGTTGGAATTTGGTCCCATTTTTGCCTGATATAGGTTTCCAGCTGCTGAAGGGTTTGTGGTCATCTTTGACATATTTTTCGTTTAATGATGTGCCAAATGTTCTCTATAGGTGAAAGATCTGGACTGCAGGGAGGCCAATTCAGCACCCGGACTCTTCTACTAAAAAGCCATGCTGTTGTAATAGCTGCAATATGTGGTTTTGCATTGTCCTACTGAAATACACATTGTCTGGAGGGGAGCATATATTGCTCTAAAACCTTTATATAACTTTCAGCATGCATAGTGCCTTCCAAAACATGCAAGCTGCCCATACCGTATGCACTAGGGCTACACAATATATTGCATGCGATTGTCATTGGCATTGAACAATATCACGTTCAATATCACAGGCGATTCATCTGCGATTCTGAACGTGAATTGTGTAGCTTGTTGGTGAACTATGGCTCTGTGTATTAATTGCCGCTCCATTTGAAAACAGGTTATGGAGATTTATTAATAATCACAGAACCGGCTTTACTGATGAGATGCGCATGACAATCGCATGCAATATATCATGCAGCCCTAGTATGCAATTATGCTCCCCCATACCATCAGAGATGCTGTCTTTTGAACTGAACGCTGATAACACACTGGATGGTCTCCCTCCTCTTTAGCCTGGAGGACACAGTGTCCGTGATTTCCAACAAGAATGTCAAATTTGGACTCGTCTGACCATAGAACACTTTTCCACTTTGAAACAGTCCATTTTAAATGATCCTTGGCCCACAGGACACGACGGCGCTTCTGGACCATGTTCACATATGGCTTCCTTTAGCGTGATAGAGCTTTAGTTGGCATCTGCAGATGGCACGGCGGATTGTGTTTACCAACAGTGGTTTCTGGAAGTATTCCTGGGCCCATTTAGTAATGTCAATGACAGAATCATGCCGATGAGTGATGCAGTGTCGTCTGAGGCCCCGAAGACCACGGGCATCCAACAAAGGTCTTCGGCCTTGTCCCTTACGCACAGAGATTTCTCCAGTTTCTCTGAATCTTTTGATGATGTTATGCACTATAGGTGATGGGATTTGCAAAGCCTTTGCAATTTGACGTTGAGGAACATTGTTTTTAAAGTATTCCACAATCTTTTTACGCACTCTTTCACAGATTGGAGAGCCTCTGCCCATCTTTACTTCTGAGAGACTCTGCCTCTCTAAGACATCCCTTTTATGTTACAGACCTGATGTCAATTAACTTAATTAGTTGCTATATGTTCTCCCAGCTGAATCTTTTCAAAATTTATTGCTTTT
The DNA here is from genome assembly GCA_021397915.2 of Tor tambroides. Taxonomy (NCBI): domain Eukaryota; kingdom Metazoa; phylum Chordata; class Actinopteri; order Cypriniformes; family Cyprinidae; genus Tor; species Tor tambroides. The sequence continues at coordinate 27,115 of JAFVLL020007557.1, forward strand.
TCGTGCCAACTTTTTTGAGACCTGTTGCAGGCATCATATTTGAAATGAGCTCATTTAGTGGATAAAAGTGTAAAATTTATCCATTTAAACATTTGTTACGTTCTGTTGTGAATAAAATACTGGCTCATGCGATTTTAAAGTCTTTTAGTTTTCATTTTATTCCAATTTAAAAAAACGTCCCAACATTTCCCGAATTTGGGTTGTACATAGTAGCAATGATTCCTTAAAATATTCAATATTTCTGTTTTTCTTAAATGTAATTGAGATATCTTGTTTGGGGACAGGGGGTAAAATAAATAAATAAAATAAACTAAATAACCAACTAACTAACTAACTAACTAAATAAATATCTTACTAGAGCTTTTGTGACGTCACAGCAGGTGAAACAAGGAAAGACGCTGACTTTGATTTTGCCTGTTTTTATGAATATTGGACACTTTTGGGGGAAAAAAAGCAAAAACGCACACACACACACACACACACACACACACACAAACACAAACAAACAAACAAAACAAAAAAACAAAAACAAAATTAAAACAATAAAACTCAATTTCTCCATACAGCAACAATTCCTTAACAATATACAATATTTCTGTTTTTTATTAAATGTAATTGAGACATTTTATTACATTATATTACACTAATTAAAATTGTATATAATAATAATAATAATAATAATAATAATAATCATATTTTTGTAAGGATCATTCTAGTGGTTCATTTAAAAGTATTAACGCTGCTGTTTTCATAATTAATGTCAGGTAGAGTTAATGTCTCAAGACACAATGAATGGTTATATATCAAAAAAGACAAGATAACAGCAACCAAACAAATGATAATGTTGGAAAGGATGGTTTGAATATAATGCATAATTAAAAATGGAGATAAATCTGCAGCTAGCTCATAAAAGCTGCTGATTACTGCATAATAAATCATTATAATTAAGCACATGCTTCTCCCTGGACCAAAAAACCCAATATATAAAATTAGTCCCAATCAACGCTGCAGAAACTTGTGGAACATGTTAAACTGAACAAATGCTCCAAAAATGAACAATAACTCTAACTAGTAAGCAAATGATGTCCGACAAGATGAAAAGTTTGCTGGCAAGCGTTTGCTGTGTGGCACAGGGCAGGGTTAGCATTAATAATTCAGAGGATGTGCCAGCACAAAAGAAAACACTGGCTTTAATGAGTTTATTTCCACACCATGGACTAACAGATTAATTAGGAAACACTGCCTCCAAAAGACAAACCCAGGACCCATCGGTTAAAGTTTCAGAGATGATATTACAGTGAACTTTTTTCATTAATTCTACCTATATGAAGTCAATATGAACATGAACTCATTTGCTTCCACTTTAATTTTTTCTTAAGGAATTTTGAGAGATTCGTGTGACAAAATTGATGTTTATGAAACATAACTGCGCTAAAAAAAACTATGAAACTTTTTTCTTTATCACCCTATTAATTGCTCTTACAATTTTTTTATATGACCACCTTTTAATCCATGTATATCTGCACACTTACAGTCAACACTTCACAAGTCTTATGTGTGAGCGTGAGGAAGCAAAAATAACATGCAGCACATATCATAAAGCAGCCAAGTCTGAGACCCTCCTCACATTTGCCTTTGTGTTCATAGATTTCTATTAGTATGTTTCTGAAAGTTGCAACCTTGTAATTCTCAGTTTGCTAATAGGTCTTAAAAGCTGAGGCCATTTGAAATCTCACGTACACACACATACTCCTACACACTGTCACTTAAGTTTAAAACCACAGTAGTATATTCTTGTAGAGACACATACATTTACATTAATGCTTTTGGCAGACAGGTTTATTCAAAGCAACTTGCGCTGCATACAAGAGGACATTTTATGAGTTCATAACTAGGTATTTAAACATAAAATGTGGTTCTAGCACTCAGACATGGCATAGAAACAAAAAGTTACATTATTAATGCATTGACAGCATCTAAACATTTTAGACAATAATGTCTAAGAAAGTATTTAGGTTAATGGAATTTATAAAATGAACAGAATGATTTAATTTTTATTTAATCAATGAGCATAATTAGTATTTATATAGTACTACACATTACTTGCACATTTCATAAATCTAAACTACAAAATAGCTATAAATACCTATATAATAGTTAAATTATTATAAAATAGTTGATTCTTTGACTAGCATATATGTGTGAATGTATTATAATAATTATAATTAAATATTATAAATAAATATAAAAGTGGATTCATGCATCTAAATGTACATCATTTAGAAATATCTACTGATCAGTATAAATATTACTGAGATCAGGCTGATGCCAGCAATATACTGTATAGTATTTCCTCTTTTGGATCATATAATGTAGTTCTTATAGACAAGCTGAGACATATACTGTGCATTCAAAAATGCAGTGGGTTGTTATAGTAACATCATCAGGTTGGCTGAAATGACATCACTTTGACCGGCGTCTTATGTGCATATAATAGACATCATGTACAGGGTTATTTCCAGACGTTTGGTTCTGTCTGTCTAGCTTCAGGAGTGTATTAATCCTTTGACATCGCCTTCCCATAGCATTTCTTCAAGAACCTGCTGTTGTGTGCCCTGAGGCGTTATTAAAAAGCATATTGAAACATCAGTTTAGCATTTAGCCTAGATAAGATGCAGCAACGATAAGAAGTAGCCTAGCGGGAGGATGCTTCTGTATTCAATGTCGTTTTCGCTCTGAAAGATCCCTAAAACATTGTGTTGGACCTGTCGAAGCTGTGTGTGGGGATGTGGCTTGTTGGGGAAAACTGGAAGTGACAGCTGGGATTTAAGCGAGGTGTCTGGCTGCTATCTTTCTGTGTCAAACGCGCTAGGTTTGGTCACTCTGGACGTCCCGGGGATCCCCCAGCGGGCCCTGTGTGGATGCAGCTGTGGGACCAAGAGTCACTGTGTGATTAATCACCACTCGCTGTAACACAAAGATGCACACACACATATAGAGCGCACAACGCTGCTCTCAGCCAAGGGGACGACAAAGGGGACGTCCCTCGACGAGCGTAAACCCTCGCACCAGGCTCGTACGGATTCCTTGCATATCCGTTCTTATACAAAACAATCCAGGAGAGATGTAAGATGGGATCATACAGTCTCACGTGGCTTAGAGCTACTGATCAAAGCACAATTTCAAGTCTGGAAACTTATTCTGCTGCTTTATCAGGGGAATAGCACAAATGCAACGGGAAGGAGTCGTTTTGGGTTGATACAATAGTAATTTCAATTTCACCACGCTCTCATTAGATTCCTTTTTTTTTTTTTTTTCAAGAGCTCAATTTCCTGGCATGTTATGTGTGGGAGTAGCGAGGCATTGGTAGTCAGACAGGAGGTCTTTTAAAATGAGCCCTGCAAAAATGGAGGCAGTTCAAAAGACATTGTGGATACTTCCAAGTCTCCTGTCGATTCCAAGTCCTTTAGAGCTTAAGCCTGGCTGCTTAATGAGCTCGCGTTAGCTTAATTAAACCTTGCCCATCAAGATCCTTGTCAGTTTGCTTAGGTTCGTTGGAGGGGACGTTGGCGTAATTGGGAAAATCGCCCCGGGTCCAATGTGGGGAAGTATGTTGTCAACACCATCCCTAGATCCTCCCTGCGAAGCTTTTATGTTTTTCTTTCCCCTGTTTTAGCCACCCCTCGAGTACTTGGAATCTAATCGTCATAGCAACACAAACTACCACTTTAACGTCCTTTAGCTGGCAATGCGAGTAGAAAGGTTGCATTTGGAGACAAAACACCCTGCTGCCATGGTGACTGCGCACAAAAAGCAGTCATGGCCATGTGCATTTAGATGAGCGTGAAACTCAATGGCTAGAGCTTGAGGGTTATTCAGATCTTAGAATGCTTCCACAGTGGTCCTGCATTCTCTAGAGAATTAATACGTATGGGTGCATTAAACAACGTGGCTCACGGCTATGCAACAAGTAGCCCACTGAGAGGATAACTAGGCCTTTAATTGACAGCTCAGTGTCACCTCATTATCCCTTTATTGGGTTATGTTAATGAGGTTAAAAAGAACCCGTAGCTCCTTGTGGTAAGTGTTAAGGCAAGGTTAGTCTAAACCTGGGCTGGCATTTGCACACATGTTTTTAATAAAGGACAAAAGACTTGTTTTGATTGTTTACAACTCAATTTATGTTGATTGTAATAACTCAATGTCTCTCTCGCACAGAACAGTGGCACAAAAGTCGTTTGTAGCTACTTACTGGCATAATCTGTCAAAAAGGTCAGTGAATAAAACTGAATGATTCAAATTACGGATGCAACAAAAATTCGGCTGCTGAAAATTATCTGTCAAAAATGTCATTTTTGGTTTTCGGCTGAAAGAGAAAAACAGCTGAAAATATGAACTGAAAACATATGGCGCGCCGTGCCACTCGGCAGTGTTCTGCGTGCAGGTTTCACTCCCCCTCCAGCCATCGTGACTGTGCGGTGTGACGCTACGCCCAATATTTCGTTCTATGAAAGTGCAGTCCGCTCAAATAATGCGGCAATAGGAAATTTCTATGTAGTATACTGTTTGCAATAGCGCTACTGTGCTTTAACATGGCCACACTGCTACCCTCTCGTGATGCTACACTCTGGTCACATGCTCTGATAATCATAGGTTTACAGGACTATACATTATTTGGATAATTAAGGAAAAAGGAAAAAAAAGAAATTTTATATATTTTCTGTCCAATTTAATTGCGTTACTTTCAATAAAATGTGGTTATTTTATTGGCTTGTGTTTTTTAAATTCAGCATCATTAAAATTGATTTATATTAAAAAGTCTTACAAAATTACTTTGTATTATTTTATAAAATAATAAATAATTATTACAAAGCATTTTCGATTCGGTTTTCTGCAGAGTGCATCCAGAATTTTTGGTTTCGGTCCAGAATTTTCATTTCAGTGCATCCCTAATTCAAATGAATCCCAAAGTCGTGATAAAACAGAAGTAGTGAGTGATTATGTTCTGTATTATGATATACAATATGAGCAGTTTTGCCAAGTCTGTGGTTTCCTCACGGAATTGGGCTACTTTTATACTGTTACCGTGGATTGTTTTTTAGTTCACAGGTTGAAGCGTGATTGGGCTAGTTTTGAGTATCAGTTATGCTGGTTTTGTTATGCAGACCTGGCAACCCTGAAACCGAGTAACAGATTATCCAAAAAGGAAGAAAAGAAAAAGTAAGGTGGGGACTTGGTGTTATTCGATTGTGGATGGACTACACAATTGGAGCATACGTAATGAAAAATGCATATGTCACCAGATAGAAGTCTGTAATTTTCATCAGAAGATCCAGTTTTGACATTTTGATTAAACAAAACAAAACAAAAAGCTTCTGGATGAATAATTTTCAATAAGATCTATAGCATGCATTTACAAAATAGATAGGATTAGTTTTTATTTCATGATGACTAGAATACAGATTCAGTTCAAAAGAATTGAGTCACTCGGATGAATCGAATGCTACATTAATTTTACATACATTAGCTTAATTTTACATAAAGGTTGTAATACAAGGCATATCTGCTACAGCATAGCGAATAGGAATATATATATATATCTGTATGTGTATATATATTGTGGTTTTTCTGCACATCCCCACTTAAGGGTTTTTGATTTAAGCTTTGCAGACAGACGAACAATAGCAGCTGGCATGTTACGCAAAACAGACTCCCTTTACCAAATCTCTGAACCAACAGTAACTGAAGAGAACCAAAGAAACAAATTTGCATGCCAACACTGAAGAAAACAAACTGTGATCTGCTGTAGAGGGAGCACTGCGGCTACACAGTCACAATGCAGAATAATTAGTATTTAAGGTGTAAAGGACACTGGAGAACATAGCAGTGTGGATAATGAGTGTAGAACATATAAAGAGACATACAGATTTTCCAGCATCTGAGGTGGAGTGTCGAGGGGTGACACGAGTAGGTGGCGATGACAGAACATTTAAGATGTTGCTTCAGTGTGAATACAGAATGAATAGCTGCAAAGGAAATTGTACACTTACTCCACCGTAAACAGGACAGCTGGAAAAAGATTCTTTCTCTGCTTATAAATGAGCATTTTGTCCAATTTTTCTTCTGGTCCACTACAGTATTTATGTATGTTTGAATACAGCAGCTCAAAACTCTTGCTACACATCTGTTCAGTCCAGGAGAGGCTTGCTTGTATTTTTGAATGAGATCAGCTTTATGAATTTGAATTGATACTGAATTAAGTTTAATTTGAATTAAAGTAATAGTTCACACAAAAATGAAAATTTGCTTAAAAGAACAGATTTGGAGGAATTTAACATTACATCACTTGCTCACTAATGGATTCTCTGTAGTGAATGGGTGCCGTCAGAATGAGAGTCCAAACAACATCATAATAATCCACAAGTAATCCAAGTAGTTCATCAGTTAACTCACCTACATCTTGGATGGCCCGAGGGTGAGTAAAATTAAATTTTTTGGTAAAATGTTCTATAAATTACCATAATTAAAGAAAATCAATAAATCTAACTCATGAATTTAAAGGGAGTCCATTGTTCAATTCTGAATTTTACCCAACTCTGCTGCCTAGCAACTGCCCAGAACAGCCTAGCAACACTCATCCCCTGCCGTTTGTGCTACAGGTTGGCTATTTTTACTTTTCTAAGTCATTGGACTTACAATGTTTACCTTACAAATGAAAAAAAGGGAAAAAAATATATAGGGATCAGAGGGATCATATCTCAGCATTAGACTGTCACAGAGATACATGTACACTCCCCTCCAAAAGTATTGGGACAGTGAGGCCAAATCCTTTATTTTTGCTGTAGACTGAAAACATTTGGGTTTGACATCAAAAGATGAATATCAGACAAGATATTTACATGCCGGCTTTTATTTCCAGGT
>JAFVLL020007558.1:0-23718 GCA_021397915.2 Tor tambroides
ATATATATATATATATATATATGTAAATATATTAATCAGTTATTTTAACAAAATAATAATGCTAATAATAATCTTTTGTTATTACTAGTGTGCTATAAAATAAAAAATACTGTTGAGTACTGTTTATTATTATTATTATTATTACTTCAACGTTTTCATTTTACAGCACAGTTAGTACAACAGTACAATAGTAATCTATTTCATACATTAAACCCATACAAAAAAATCCACCATAAATCAAACTTTATGGTGGAAAACTGTTAATTTGTGTGTAGTTGGCAATCATTTTCATCTTCATACACATTGCACATCTGGTAAAGTGCTGTATTCCTGTCTCTACAAAAACGTTTTTTTTAAAAAAAACTTTTGGTAATTTATTTGTTGACAAAATTATGGATTACTAGTTCTTGGAGAAAGTAAAAATCATAAAACCTTTATTATTTGTAATTGTGATTGTTGTCGTATTGTTGAATATGCCGTTTTACTCAGAAATATGGCACTATATGAAACTTTCTGATAAAATTATTTGCAATTTGCAATTCAAATGCAAAAATGCGCTGTTCACACAGGCAACAACGTTCTGTCTTTTGACCGGTAAAGTACAGTTTCAAAATACTGGTCATTTCTGCGACATCATTGACCAGAAATGACCTCTAAATAGCTGCGCCTCCCAGTGTTGTGTTTGTAAACATGGAGGGGTATACTGTGCTTTTGTTGTTTTCATTAGGCATATTAACAAAATAACTCAATGAGATCAATAGTCAAGTCACCATTATTTATATGGCACTTTTTACAATGCAAATTGTGTCAAAGCAGCTTTACAGTATTAAATGGGGAAATAGTGTGTCATTCTCCTCTGGCCAGACGAAACCAGCAGTTTAATTCTAGGCTGCAACAAAGTCAGATTGTGCAGAGGACTCATCTGGTTCCCGTGGTCTTGTCCCCATGGCTGTCTAAGTGACGAGGTCTTCCTAGTTGTCCTGGTCTTCAAAGGAAAGATTGCTATCAAATAGCATGCCTTGAATTGACAGAGCAGCCATCAAGTATTAGACAGTGTTCTAGGTTTTTACATGCAGAAGTTTTTTTTTATCTCCCCTTTCTTTGGGCTGCAAAGAAATATAGAGCTGAGTATCATCAGCATAACCGTGAAAGCTAGCACCTTGTTTCCTGATGATATCTCACAAGGGTAACATGTAAAGTGTGAAAAGCAGCGCTCCTAGTACTGAGCCTTGAGAAACTCCATACTGCACTTGTGATTGGTATGATACCTCTTCATTCACTGCCACGAATTGATGGCAGATAAGTACGATTGGAACTATGCCAATGCACTTCCTCTAATGCCAACATAATTTTCTTGTCTATTCAAAAGAATGTTGTGATCGATAGTGTCAAACTTTGCACTAAGATTCAGTAGCATTAATAGAGAGATACAATCACGATCAGATGATAAGAGCAGGTCATTTATAATTTTGATGAGAGCCATCTCAGTACTATGAAATGGTCTAAATCCTGACTGGAAATCCTCACAGAAAGCATTTTTTCTCTGGAACATTAGTTGTGATGATACTACCTTTTCTAGTATCTTTGACAGAAAAGGAAGATTCGAGATCGGTCTGTAATTAAATAATTCTTTGGGGTCAAGTTGTGTTTTTTTAAATGAGAGGCTTAATAACAGCCAGTTTGAAGCTTTTTGGAACATATCCCGGACAGCATGTAGTAATCGGCCCGAGCTCGGCTGCCCCGCGGCACCTGCGGCCCTGACTCGGCATCGGCGAGTGTTATCTGGGCCAAGTGTGGCCCGCAGCTCGCTCTCACGCATGTGCTTTTATTGTGTCTGTAAAACACTGGGCCGATTCCTGTTCACCGTAACCCGCCTAAATCTGGCTGTAGAGTCTGGGCCACTTCTGGCAATAACTCGACTTGGTTCAGTCATAGATGGTTACATTAATATAGCAATAATTATCATACAACCATTTTAAACTTGACTTAAGACCTTTACAATATTTTATAAAGTTAACTAGTTGACGAGTTAAAAAAATTCAGAAGAGGATCTATGACTTTTATATACAATTATTCATTTCCTTTATAAGAGAATGAGTGGAATTGTTCCTCAGGGGATCTATAGTTTTTGTAGGAGAGTGTACGCTCCCGCCATGCATAAAATATTTTATATTATATTTTCGCATAATATAATTTATATTTTATATTTTAAAAGATTTAACAGCAACACATTGTTTAATGTGTAACACTAGTCATTTTGTAATGTAGTTTTTCATTTAAATATGTTCATTTTATAACAGAGAAGTATCTCGACACAGACAAGGTGCTTTGGGCCATCGACATGATGCAGCGTCAAAATATTGTTCTCCATAACAACATATATTGTTCTCCATAGCTTTTAGCTGCGTTCATTGTCATAGTAACTTACACTCCATGGCTAACCTGCTCTGGGGGCAGGTTATGTTCTGAAATTGGACCAATCAGATGTGAGCAAAGTGACACATGTCTGACACAAAAAAAGTCGCTCCCCCAGTTTCTCTTCCTACAAATTAAAGGTCACTATGAAGTACCTTAAAAAAACAAAACAACAAAATTGTCTGGCTTTAATTATAATTACAATTTACATATGATTTATATAATTATAATGATTTATATTATTATTATTACTCCATTACACACAAGCACTTTTAGTTTAACAATTATTATAAAGCATTTATTTTAAATGAATATTAATATATACAGATCATATGTAATATAAATAAGTGGTAGAATCAATAGATAACGCTTTAAAGATGGCTGCATGTGACCTTACATGTTGGAGTCTCTATCACTATATATTATCAACTATATAAACTAACTTCACAAGTTTCACTTGTGACTGCACTGACAGAGCAAGGTAATTTCCTTTATTTGTCCTCTTTCATGGACAAGTACTTCAGTGGAAATGCGTTTAAATTCATCATATTCTTTAATCTCTTAACCTTTAACAAAGGAGTTTTGAATCTTGCTGACTCTCAGCAATGAGAAGTGAGTCACACTTGCTCTGTGTTGTGATTGGCTGTTCACCGCTGATGTCACACATTCATGTGCACGTGCTCCCTTAACTCAGGATCAAGCCTGAGTTGACAGAGAAAGTTGATGATCAGCTTCATGGTACCAACAAAGCCAGATTGGAGTGGTTTGGTTTTGTCAACTCAAAACTTATCCTGTAACTCTGAATGTGTTCATCTACCATCATGGTACAGGCCCATGGATAATATCTTGTAGAGCAGGGGTGCTCCTGGCGATCGATTGTCCTGCAAAGTTCAGTTCCATCTCTAATCAAACACACCTGAAGCAACTAATTAAAGTCTTCAGGATCACTTGAAAATTGAAAAGAGTTGGAGCTGAACTTTGCAGGACAGTTGATCGCCAGGAGCAGGATGTTCTGCTGATCGTCACCCTCACACATCTAGAAAACCAGATCATCATATTATGGTTGTTTTCATATTCACTCTGCTAGTGCTTTATCTGCCCTATATTTTAATCAGATTCTTTTTATTCCTTCCTTTCTTTTTACTGAATTTTCCTGTTTGTTTGTTTGTTTGTTTTTCCTTATTACCTAATGAGTATGAGATTGATTTCAGATCCTCTGCAGTGTGTGCTGGTCTGCAGGCAGAATCGCAGATTTCAAACATCACTAAACCCTGAAGAGACGTCAGAAATCAAACTTAATACTTAATGTTTTGCATAGTTTACAATGTATGTTCTCTGTCTGTCAGTGTATTATGTGATCATGAACCTCACATTCATGTTCATTATATTCTAATAATTTTTGCATACATAACTCACTGCTAAAACACATTAATGTTGTCAGTCCAGAAAGATTCAGTTATGTATTTAACAGAAAGTCAAAAGTCATGATGCAGTGGCAGTTTGTATTTTAGCAGAAATTATTGTGTTTAATCTTCTTTTTTACTTTGGTTTAGTGACTCAAACATATCTATATAATGGTATATTTGACAAAACATTGTCAGTTTTAGGGCTGCACAATAACAGCAAAAATGATAATCACGATTATTTTGCTCAATTTTAATCACGATTATTCTTTTAGTTAAGAACTTTTATTCACTTCAGTATTTTTATTGCACTTTACAGCTATATATATATATGTATGTATTATAGCGGTGTATTTTATATATATATATATATATATATATATATATATACACAAACATAAACAGAAGATAAATACTATAAGGTAATGTATTGAGGCTTCTGACAATGTTTTTTTTTTTTATTTTAACTTGTCGCGGGGTGAATGAGAGCACAGACTCGGAAATGCTGTAAGGTCCCCGGAGGGCGATTTATTGACACACACACTGATCACACGTGCTAGAAGAATGGTGCTCGGTGCTCGTGGGGTGGGGTGTCGTGAGGAGTGTCACTCTCCAGGGGTGCAGTCAGACTCTGTGAAGGAGAACGAGAAACAAGCATTAGTTCCGCCTGGAGCTCGGTTGCAACTCAACCCATGTGCCTCTTCTCCTGGCTTTTATGGCCGGTGGGAATGAGCTCCAGGTGCGCCACTCATCACGCACAGGTGTTGTTGATGTGTGATCAGTGTGGAAGCGGCGTTTCCAGGGCGACGCTGATCTGGAATCGGGACACTTGCCACACCCCCCCCCCCCAGGCGTCGATCTGGATCTGTGGGGAAATACACAACTTGTTGTGGGGGTATTCTGGGAGGGGAACTTGATGTTACCTATCAGACCTGCCCAACCGGACCAGCCCCGGGAGAGTCCGTCAGCATTCCCGGCCCGATGTTGCACCTGAAAGTGGAAGTCCTGGAGTGCGAGGAACCACCAAGTAACCCGGGCGTTCGTGTCCTTTGCCTTGGGCATCCATTGGAGTGGCGCATGGTCTGTGACGAGGGTGAAACGGCGGCCCCAGAGGTAATATTTCAACTCCAGGACTACCCACTTTATGGCCAGGGCCTCTTTCTCCAGCGCCGCGTACCTGGTTTCCGCGAGGGAGAGTTTCCTGCTTATATAGACCATGGGGTGTTCCTCTCCCTCCCGGAGCTGGGAGAGAACTGCTCCTAAGCCGGTGCCGGAGGCGTCGGTATACAACGTGAAGGGGCAGCCGAAGTCTGGTGCATGCAGGACCGGGGAGGACGTGAGGGCCGTCTTGAGGGCCTGGAAGGCGGCTTCTGCTTCGGGAGTCCAGACTATCTTCTCTGGCTGCCCCTTTCTTGTGAGGTCTGACAGGGGGCAGGCTATAGAGGAGAAGTTAGGGATGAAGCATCTGTAGTAGCCCGCCAACCCCAAAAATGCGGTACCTGCGTCTTATTGACGGGACGTGGGAACTTCACCGCCTCGACCTTCCTTTCCTGGGGCATGATGAGCCCTCTTCCGATCCTGTATCCCAGGTATTTTGCTTCGGTGAGGCCGAGGTGGCACTTCTTGGGGTTGGCAGTGAGGCCAGCCCGCCGAAGTTCCATCAACACCCTCCGTAGACGCTCCAGGTGAGTCTCCCAGCACTCCGAGTGAATTACGACATCATCCAGGTAAGCCACGGCATAGGCTTGGTGAGGCCGGAGCAGGATATCCATCAGCCGTTGGAATGTGGCAGGTGCCCCGTGCAAGCCGAAGGGTAGCACCCGGTAATGCCAGTGGCCACTGGGGGTGCTGAAGGCTGTCTTCTCCCGGGAGCTTTGGGTCAAGGGCACCTGCCAATAGCCTTTGGTGAGGTCTAAGGTGCTGATGTACCGGGCTTTGCCTAGCCGGTCGAGGAGCTCATCCACTCGGGGCATGGGATATCCATCGAAGGCGGAGACCTCGTTGAGCTTTCGAAAGTCATTACAGAAGCGGAGGGTGTTGTCCGGTTTTGGTACCAGGACAATCGGGCTGGCCCAGGGGCTACGGGAAGGTTCGATGACCCCTAGGTGAAGCATCTTCTTTATCTCCTCCTCTATAGCCGGCCGGCGAGCTTCTGGTATCCGGTAGGGCCGCTGCCGCACTACGACTCCTGGTGGTGTGCGGACCTCGTGTTCGATGACTGTGGTTCTACCCGGGGCCTCGCTGAACATATCCTCAAACTGACCGACCAGGGCCTCGAGTTCCATCTTCTGGGTCGCCGACAGCTGTGGATCCATGTCTACTACTGGAGGGGTTGTTTGAGCAAGTGCGGCGAGTTGCTCAGGTCGGTGAAACCACTTCTTGAGCAAGTTAATGTGATAAATTTGCTCCGTTCGTCGGCAGCTGGGTTGTCGCACTTGGTACGTGACCGGTCCCATTCGTTCCACCACTGTGTAGGGCCCTTGCCAGGTCGCCAGGAACTTACAGGCAGCTGTCAGGACCAGAACCATCACACGATCTCCTGGCTGGAACTCCCGGGCTTGGGCGGACTGGTCGTAGAGACGTTGTTGGGTGCACTGGGCAGTAACGTGGTGTTCTCTGACGAGGGGCATGACTCGGTCAATTCATTCTCTCATCTCCCGTACATGCTCGATGAGGCTGAAGTGTGGGGCTGGTTGATTCTCCCAGGCTTCCCGGGCGACGTCCAGAAGGCCACGAGGTTGTCTTCCAAACAGTAGTTCAAAGGGCGTGAACCCTGTGGAGGCTTGTGGTACCTCACGGATTCCAAAGAGCACGTACGGGATCAGAAGGTCCCAGTCACGCCCATCTTCGGCCACCACCCGCCGCAGCATCTGTTTGAGCGTCTGGTTAAACCTTTCGACGAGGCCATCCGTCTGTGGGTGACAGACCGAAGTCCTCAGGTGTTGTACTTTGAGGAGTCGACAGAGGTCCGCCATCACCCGGGACATAAAGGGTGTACTCTGGTCAGTCAGGATTTCCTTTGGTATCCCGACTCGGCTGGCCAGCAGAAACAGCTCTCGGGCAATGTTCTTTGCGTTCGCCGCACGAAGAGGGATGGCTTCTGTTTACCGGGTGGCGTAGTCCAGGATGACCAGGATGTGCTCATGACCCCGGGCAGACTTCGGCAGCGGCCCCACCAGATCCATCCTCGAAGGACACATAAATGACGGGTAGCGGAATGAGAGGGCTGGGGGGAGGACGACGAGGAGATGTCTGCTGGCAGGTGGGATAACTACGGCAGAACCGTTTCACTTCTGCATCCAGCCCTGGCCAGTGGAAACGGTCCCGGATGCGTTGCATGGTGTTTTCCATCCCGAGGTGCCCGGAAGCCTGTCTACCTCATCGACTCGGCGCACTTGTTCCCAACAGTTGCGCAGGTGGTCGTCCTCTCGTTGCTCCCTACCGAACGAACCCCCGGCAGTAACCTGCTGAAACACATCGAGGTAGACAGACGGAACGTTAACTGGTTGACACTCACCCTCCCTCTCGCTGTCTGTTGCTAGGTAGACTGGTCTCTTGCTGGGCGGACCCCGACGTTTCCTCCGTGGCCGGTCCCAGGTGGAAGCGGCAGGGTTCTTGGGGGTGAGGAGGAGCTTCTCGAACCCCGGCCAGTCTCGTCCCAAGAGCAGTGGTACAGGTAAGTCTCGCACAATGCCCACCTCGATGGCCCAGGTCCCGGGCTCCGCTGAAATCCGAACCGTCCGGGCCGGTACATAGCGGGTGTCTCCGTAAGTGGTAGCTCGGTCTTCTGTTCGGGCCTCGGCTGTACTAGGGTAGGTTGCACAAGGGTGACTGAACTGCCGGAATCCAACAATGCCTGGACTGGTTTCCCATCCAGCTTCACTATCCTGCTGGGGACAGTGGAAGGTCCTTCTTTGTGCAAAAAGATCAACTCAAGGTGTAAGAAGACATTTTGTTTATTGTGAAATGTTTAATCAGAAATAAATCTTTGGTTTTGTAATAATTATGTAGTACACCTACATAAGACTATATTATTAACTATTTATTAGCAAACACTTGACTTATTCTAAATTGCTCATACACACATGCATGCACATACAATCACATGTAATGGTGTTTGACCAGTCAAATATTACTCATTTTCTTTAGCTTTTATAAATCTCTGTAATTTCATTATTTATCAAAGTAAATAAGATGATTATACAGTTGCATCTCAATAAATTAGAATGTCGTGGAAAAGTTCATTTATTTCAGTAATTCAACTCAAATTGTGAAACTCGTGTATTAAATAAATTCAGTGCACAGACTGAAGTAGTTTAAGTCTTTGGTTCTTTTAATTGTGATGATTTAGGCTCACATTTAACAAAAACCCACAATTCACTATCTCAACAAATTAGAATACTTCATAAGACCAATAAAAAAAAACATTTTTAGCGAATTGTTGGCCTTACAGAAAGTATCTTTTCATTTACTGTAATAGCCTCAATACTTGGTGAGGCTCCTTTTTGCTTTTCATTACTGCCTCAATTCGGGCGTAACTTTGTAGGTGATCAGTTTGTGGCACTGCTGAGGTGGTATGGGGGCTAGGTTGCTTTGATAATGTGACCTTCAGGTCATCCTGTATTGTTAGATGCTTGTAACGTAAAATACGTAATATATATTTCATTTAAGAAATATTTTAATTTAGCTCAAGGAATTATTTATGATTTTATATATAATTTGAACAGACTCACTGTTTCACTGCACGAGCCGTATAACAAACTCTGCACTGGATATTAAAATCCCAAAATATAGTGAAAACACTATTAAATAGCACAGTAACAAAATCGACAGATTAAGACATTAATTTATGAGCACAAAACACAAGATACTTCTCTTTTCAATATAAATAAGATTTTATTTGTATAAACCTAAGACATAAACTAACCTAACACATGAACACACGCATTCTCACATTCACACGTTGCAGAAAGAGAGAAAGTAAGGAAGGGATGAGTTTAAGAGAATGAAAATGTGATATCCCAAGTTTATAGCAATATGTGTCATTGCCTAGACCTGAACAACCATCAATCACTTATTTAACCATCGCATTGAGTTTCTCAATGAGGCTAAAATTTGTATTAAATGCACCAATTCAGCTAAAAGTCTGGAGTTGTTTTACTTGCTTAGCTTTTGTCTTAAGGGATTCCCTTCTGTTGTCGTCATTGCAGGAAAGGGTTTTCCCAAGTTTGCTGATTGGTTGGATGTTCGGTAGTCCTTGAAGTGATGTCTTGGGCTTTGGCTCTTGGCTGAAGTTGCGGAGTTGTGGGCTGGTTGAAGTTTAAGCGGTCACAGACTCGGAGACGAGGCGTGGTGGCAAAACTTAAACTGAGAACACGAAACTCAAAGTGGAAAATAAAATAAAGTAAAAGGATAAAGGATGTAAAGAGACTAGGTGGTTTTCCTCTCATCATGGTGTTGAGTAGCAGCTGGCATGTAGGCCAGAGCACATGGCGCTCTAAGAGCAGCATCAAAACGCGGTGGCAAAAGAGAAGAGAGTTTTTAGAGAGAATTAAGAGGTTGTAAGAAGATGGTGTTCTGAGTTTTTAAACTCGGCTTTCAGACCTTCCCATCTGGACGTCTTGACCAATTAGAAAGGCTACCATCCTAGCTAGGGGTGTTCCTTCCATCATAAATCAACATGTCGTGGTCAGTCACATTGTCCGAATTTTACAAGCTCTTGCGAAGTATACTTTTGGATGTGAATTTCTATAACCAGAATATGATGGAAGAAACATTTAAAGCATGAATTTTCAAACTCATACATACCAAACATGAATATTACCCTTTAAGGCTTAAGCTATTCAATACTTATTAAAAGCAAGACATGCACAATGAGTGATTAAAACAAGGATAGTCAAATGTGTGGTTTACATACATAATATGCAGTTATGCATAGAAATGATTAGTTTCATTAAAAAAATTAAAATGAAAGTCTTTTAAGATGATTTTAGGTACATATGAAAAGAAAGTCTCTGTGCAGTTCTGTGGAGAACAAAAGACTTGTTCTTTGGGCAAAGGAATTCCCATCTGGTCTTTGTCTTGAATGGGGGGGGAGACCCGCCCAAGAGAGACTGTAGCTCGTGATTTTCTATCACAGGTTTACATGTATTGGCCATCTCTGACCATCATTCTTGATTGCTTGCCCCAAATTTGGTAGTCTCAGCCTGTGTTCATTATCAATAAATGTTCTTTTGTCTCAATGTTGCAAGCTGTTCTCATGAAAAGTTTGGTTAGTTTGCTCAAACTAGTTGCAGCTAGGATCTGGACAGATTTGTGTTGTTCTATTTCTTAATTGGGAATTCCATCTCCTCATGTTTCAATGTTCTAATCGCATCTTAAATTTGTCTGATTCAGTCTCTGATATTCTACAGTCTGGTGTCTCTCATCTTCCTCTTGACAATACCCCATAGATTCTCTAAGGGGTTCAGGTTAGGCGAGTTTGCTGGCCAATCAAGCACAATGTATGTGGTCATTGAACCAGCTTTAGCTTTGGCATTGTCGGCAGGTGCCAAGTCCTGCTGGAAAATGAAATCAGCATCTCCATAAAGCTTGTCAGCAGATGGAAGCATGAAGTGCTGCAAAATCTCCTGGTAGACGGCTGCGTTGACTTTGGACTTGATAAAACACAATGGACCAACACCAGCAGACGTCACAATGGACCAGCACCAGCAAATCATCACTGACTTCAGAAACTTCACACTGGACTTCAAGCAGCTTGGATTCTGTGCCTCTCCAGTCTTCCTCCAGACCTTGATTTCCAAATGAAATGCAAAATTTACTTTTATCTGAAAAGAGAACTTTGGACAACTGAGCAACGGTCCAGTTCTTTTCCTCCTTAGTCCAGGTAAGATGCTTCTGACATTGTTTCTGTTTCAGAAGTGGCTTGGTAACCCTTTTCCTGAAGACGTCTGAGCGTGGTGATCTTGATACACTGACTCCAGCTTCAGTTCACGCCTTGTGAAGCTCTCCCAAATGTTTGAATCAGCTTTGCTTGACAGTATTATCAAGCTTGCGGTCATCCCTGTTGCTTGTGCACCTTTTCCTACCCAATTTCTTCCTTCCAGTCAACTTTGCATTTAATGTGCTTTGATACAGCACTCTGTAAACAGCCACACCCTTCAGTAATGACCCTCTGTGACTTACCCTCTTTGTGGGCGCAATATTGCGTCTTCTGGATCATTGCCACTGATGTGATCTTCTCCATTATTGGTTTCAAAGAACAAGATACTGTAGGAAATTTATACTGTAGGGATGGTCATTAATTGAAACTCAAATGTAAATATTCTAATATTTTGAGATACTGATTTTTGACTTTCATGAGCTGTAAGCTCTAATCGTCAAAAAAAAAAAACTTTTGAAATGTTTTACTTTTACATGCAATGAATCTAAAATATATGAAAGTTTCACTTTTTGAAATAACTTACAAGAAAAAATGAACTTTTTCACGACATTCTAATTTACTGAGATGCACCTGTACTTTATGACTCTAGGTGTCACTGTTATATCAGAAAAATGACCAAAGGCATTTTTAAAACTTTACTATATCAGGAAAAGAAAAATGTTAACACAACTTACCGATGGATAAATGCAGGCTATGACCAAATCAGTGTAGCCTCATCCAGTTATTCACAGATGCTGCCCTAATAAAATTAGCTGCGTTGTCCGTTGTAATGCATACGAGTCTTTCCTCATGCAAACTCCATGCAGAGATCGCTTCTTTGAGGCCCGCTGCAATGCACTCTGCCGTATGGTCTCGTGGGGAAAACAAAGATTGCAAAAGCTTGCTTTTCATCTCAAACTCGCTGTCAATGAAATGAACAGTCAAGCTCAAATACGGTTCGGCAGTTGTACTTGACCATAAGTCAGTTGTAGCAGCAAAATACTCAATATTTTGCAAAATGCATACAGCGAGGGCAGCGAAACTTTAGAAAAATGGTTGCATGAGGGGATGTTGTATCTTTTGTCAAGTGTGGCAATCATTTTTTTAAAACCCTCACTGCTCACGGTGCTTATTGGACACATATCCTTGCCTACATGATACGCGATCGCCTCTGTTATTTCCTTGTGTCTTTGCGAGGAAGGTGAACATGGTATTGCGTTGAACAATGTCCCCGATATTGTTGTCTGTGTCGTGGATGGCCGGGGATTTTTTGTGGTTGCAACTTGTGTCTTTAGCCTTTGAAATTCTTGATATTGTGTGGTGGCTTTTAAGGGGGTTAATGAGGTTTGTTGTGTTACCATGGGATGTTTGGACGGAACAAGTACACAGTTTGCACAAGACTCGTACCTGATCAACATCACATTCATCGAAACAGAAGTAGTTACAAACAATGGAGTATGACCCCTTTTTGGGAACTAGCGAACGTACTTCTGCACCTTCCTCTGGCTGCTCTGCCATTGCTTGTTCAAGCCGAATGACTGTAAATCTCGTGATGTCAACTTCTACCATAAGAGAGAGCGCGCTCACAATCTAGATGTTGTCAGGTCAGACTTGTCAGACATCCATTCCGTACACTCCACCCATAAGAATAATAAACAGTTTTTTTTTATTTTAAACCGTTTGTTTTGTGCTTGGTCTTTACACATTAATATCCCGACGATTTTTATTAATTAATCGTGGGGCACAAATATCGTTATCACGATAAAAATACGATTAATCGTGCAGCCCTAGCCTGTGGTATAATAACACTTGTTGGATTTGTGCTGTTCAGACAAATCTGAGCACTGACCCAGGTGAAAAACAAATACATTTCCATAATGTACTTGAAGTGCTCTATTTTCACGCACTAATTTTGTACTTAATACACTAAAAATTATTCTTTAGTACTTCTTAAGATAAACTTAAGATCATCTAAGTGTACTTAACTGTGCTATTTTGAGACACCATGAATATGAATTAAAATGCACTTTTAACATACTATCTTTGTATTTAAAAATGTATTTAGTTACCACTTGTAGTACACTTGAGTGCACTAGTGTATGAAAGATGGGTTCAAGTGTGCTACAACTGGTAACTAAATACATGTTTTAAATATAGAGATAGTATGTTAAAGGTGCATAATATTTTATAATAATTATTATAGCATATACATTCACAAAAACACTTAAATTAAACAGAAAAGCAAGCAGGTGCATGATTTGGCATAGCAGCCAATACAAATAATTAATAACTGTTTCCTTACCTAAATCCTGCGTTTGGACCAGGCTCAGTTGCAGAATCACATCACTCTGTGCTTCTGAAATTATTATCTTTATCTATAGTATAGTATAGTAGTGTAGTAGTTAGCTATCTTGGTGTCGTATGTGGCCGCTTTTCAAGCAAGAAAAACACATTTTATTTAAATTCTGAATATATTATCATGTACAGCATGCAAAGAGTGCCCCCTTTAAATTTATTAAAAACTGTCACTCATTCATCACGATCTTATAAAGATCCGTTTCAACCAATAAATGTGACAACACAATGAAACTTTTTTAATGAAGTTAAGAACATGACAGAACTCAGCGCTGGACAAAAAGCGGTGCGTGCGTGGACTCCAACCTAAACACCCGTGATTGGCCATCACGTTTTAGAAATCAACAAACATGTCTGTGATTGGCTACTTTGCTCCCCTCTGAGAAAATACATTGTGAAATCATTTGACGCTTCCCAAAGCAGAAGGACAGATACACTCGTTGGTTTGCCAAATCTATTTCGTTATGCTATTATTATGAAGAAAACAGATCTTAGACCAGGAGTTATGGGCAGCTTTTCCATCTAAACGCAATCAGTTAGACTATTTTACACGCTAAACTAAAGTCCAGCCGTCCCCTCAGTTTGGAGGGGGGCAAAGGCTGGGCCTGGTTTAGCCACATAGACTGATGTTGTACTCGCTGTGTGAAGAGTTTTTAAAAAGTGACCTAAGTATTGAGAAATGTATCATAGTAAAAAAACTGTACACAAAATGGTCAGCAATTTTGTGGCTAGAAATAGCACACTCACACTAATTATATATTTAACTAATTATTTTTACACCAACATCCAGAAACCAACAGTAGAAAAAAGAAAGAAAGAGGAAGAAACTCAGACAGAGTGAGATAAGAAATCAACCAAGATTGGAAACACTGGCACAGCGCTGTAGAAATCTCCTGACTACATCTATGTGAGACACGGATGTTGTTGTTGTTTTTTCACTTGATCATTAAATATGAACTTACATGTAATACAGACTAGAATGCATGACTGTTTTCAGCCTGATGAAGTTATTGTTGAATCCTCCTCACCCACATGATAGGAGAAGCATCAGCCCATTGAGGCCTGTATGATAGAAAGTACACAGGGCCTCATCAGGAAAGAGTACAATGTGAGCAAAATTTAATCTCTTCCATGTATGTTCCTCAAGTGAGGGATTCCCCTGTGTAAGGAGGAATATTTATACTGCTGCTATGCATTATTTTGGTCCATTCTTCTGTCACAGGATGGTTGTACACAAGGAGAGAGTTGAGGCTTGGATCTAGTTGCTAATGGTATTTTTATTAAACCAAAAACAGGCACTGAGAGACAGGAAAAAAAACACAGGATCAAATAAAAGCAACCTTATAGACGTTTTTTCCTGAACGCAGAAGTCACGTCTGACTCTTAACCAGAAGGATGCTTTGCATTTCCAGTCTCCAGTGTTTCTAGTCAAAATAGCATATATTCCGAGCTGATAATCTAATGTTAAACCTATTAAAATGTTTTTTTTTTTTAAAAAAAAAAAAGCACATGGCTCCATAGCCCCATCACTTTACAGTGTCGCAATGATCGTCATTTGTCAGTGCCTCACTCCTCAAAGTTTAATGAGTGTGTAGATGACACGAAGCTATTACACTATTACACCTTAGCTACATTAAAAACAGATGGACACTATTTGAACGGGTTCCTATGGAGACCGGAACAGAAGAGCATCCAATCGGAAGTTAGAATTCGTAATGCCGGCACTCATCGTTTACTCAGGAAAAAGGTCTATAAAGACAAAAACAGACAAAGGACTGATCCTCTTGAATGTTTCTTGCCAGACAAGTAACTTAAAGTGTTAGTTCACACAAAAATGAAAATTCTGTCATTAATTACTCACCCTCATGTCGTTCCAAACCTGTAAGACCTTTGTTCATCTTCTGAACACAAATTAAGATATTTTTGATGAAATCCGAGAGCTCTCTGAGCCTCCATAGACTGCAATGCAACTGACACATTTTATGGCCCAGAATAGTCCATGTAACATCAGTGGTTTAACTGTAATTTAATGAAATTACAAGAATATTTATTTATTTTTGTGCACAAAGAAAACAAAAATAATGACTTCATTTAACAATTTCTTATGTGTATTCGATACTCTCTGTACTAACCCTTTAATAAATAACAAGCTTGATGTTTCATCAGTAATTCCCTTTTACTCACAATAAAACTATAATTAGTATGAATACATTCAGTGAGGTGCTACATGCAGTAAAATTTCAAAACATTCTGGTTTGAGTAAAGATGATTCATGATTCTTACTAAAACCAGTCAGAGCTCAGATATGAGAGATGAGATCAAACATCAGATAAACCAACAACCAGAAACCAGCAGTAGAAAAAAGGAAGAAAGAGCAAGACACACAGAAAGACGACAGAAATCAACAAAGTTTGGAAACGCTCTTTTGCCACGAGAAAAGTGCTGTAGAAATCTCTTGAAAATATCTAGGTAATACAAAATTGTTTATTTTTCACTTTGACATTAAATATGAACTGATAAGAAGTACAGACTAGAATGCATGAATGTTTTCAGCCTATTAATTCT
Organism: Tor tambroides; assembly: GCA_021397915.2. Taxonomy (NCBI): domain Eukaryota; kingdom Metazoa; phylum Chordata; class Actinopteri; order Cypriniformes; family Cyprinidae; genus Tor; species Tor tambroides. Next base: position 15,661 of record JAFVLL020007558.1, read on the forward strand.
GAGAACTTGCTCAACATTTATTCATCACAGATAGATTTTATGAATTTATTTATTCATTCATTCATTTGTTTTTAGATGATTACCTATTTTCATCTGAATATCGCAAAAAAATCACACAGAGACAAGAATATGAGATTTCCATTTGGGTTTCTGGACTTAATCCAAATCTTTGAGTTGATACTGGAAGCTGACCTGCTGGAGGTGAAGGTCAGATGGTCCATCTTCAGCATCATTAGTGCGTGTGCAGGTCTACCAGCTCTTGTTTGGTCTGTCAGTGATCTAATTCATCACAGAAAGAATGGACACCGTATTTCAGTCTTCATCACCCTCCTCCTCCTCACTGACTTTCTTGAGCTTCTCTTGACTCCCTTCATACTGTTAAGACTTTTCTTAGATGACGTCGTCTTTTATTTGAATGAGACATTTCAGGGTTTGCGGGCTTTATTCTGGGCATCAAGAGCCTGTGGTTTTCTCTTACACCAGCTGGTGGCGCTAGAGGGAATTCTCTCAGTCAAATATCCACTGTATACTGCTTCTTGTTTCTCTTCACCATGTTTTATAATTTTCTACATACTTTTATTTCTCAGTATCTTTATTGGTCAAATTATTTGGAATCCTTTGTATCGTATTCTTATTGTTCCTCTTGTGTTGATTGTGTCGTTGATCACATGGATAATATCTTGTGGAGCTTTATGTTCTGCTGATCATCACTCTCACACATCCAGGAAACCAGATCATCATATTATGGTTGTTTTCATATTTACTCTGCTGGTGCTTTATCTGCCCTATATTTTACTCAGTTTCTTTTTATTTTCTACTAAATTTATACCACAGCCTCTTTGGCTTACTCCTGTTTTCTTGCTGAGTATGAGATTGATTTCAGATCCTCTCCTGTGTGTGCTGGTCTGCAGACAGAATCTCAGAATTCTAACATCACAAAACCATGAAGGGACAAATGTAGTCACTTCAGAAATGGAAACCTAAAATGTATGTATAAAAATATAACAATATAAATATTTCATATCTAATGTTTTACGTTGTTGAAGTGTATGATCTGATGAATTTTTGCATGCATAACTCACTGCTTAAACACACCAATGTTGTCAATCCAGAAAGATAACAAGAAAAGACACAAGATATCAGTGTTTTGCATTTATGATTGCAAATTGTTAGATCATGTTTCCATGCCAGAGATATCAGATCCAGCCTCAGATGCCAGATCTTGTCAGAAAATATGTTTCCAACCAGTTTTACCATACCACAAGCAATAGCAATGGAAAATTACATCTTCACAACAGCATCTGTGATGCTGAAAACATTGAAAAATGTCCCTTGAAACACACAATCATAAGACTAAACAGCAATAGAAAAAATATGAAAATAAAATAATATATAATAGAAATGACTAATCAATGAATAAATCAATGAAATGAGTGCTATAATGATTATTCTAAATGATTATATGATTAAATGGAATAATAAAATGATTAAATGATTACAAATGAATGAATGAATAATAAATGAACAATTAAAGAAAGAAAGCACAACACAAATGTATGGTTGCTCCCTTGAAGCAAAACACACACAGTTTGCATTTGAGGATCCTTCAAAACTGAGTATAAAACAGATAATGTACTTGAAGTTTTGCAGCCTTGATCTGAAGATCAGCTATACTGTATGTGTGAATGAGTGTAAATTCTCTTACTAAAAGAGATGATGGTCCACTAATGCAAAGGTTTGTAGTTTTGGTACTGTTTTAACTCCAAACTAATGCTGATGGTCTCTGTGCACTTCATTTGCTGGATAGCGCTGCGTTTTATTCTACTAGATGGATAGTTGTCTGCTGTGTTGAGATCACATGACCAACTTATGTTACATTTTTTATCACGTGAAGCCCCGTACAATACTTTGATTGCTGAATAAATCAATCATGAGTTATTAAAGTGACAAATTTAGATTTTTACTGATGCTGCATCCACCGTGGTGTATTGATAGAACGATTAAATTTTTTAAAAAAAAATAATCTTTCGTGACTCTGAACAAACACTGAAACTCAATGTTGTGGCTAGAAACAGCACACTTTCACGAATTATTGATTTATTTTATTTTATTTTATTTTATTTTTTTACACACAACCAGAAAACAGCAATAGAAAAAAGAAAGAGAGCAAGAAACACAGACAGAACAAGATAAGAAATCAACTAAGATTGGAAACATGAGCTCAGTGCTGTAGAAACCTCCTGACTACATCTAAGTGAGGCTGCAAAGTAAAGATGATGTGCTGTTTCCAGAACACATGCATTATGCTTGTCACAATATGTTTCTTCCTTTCCAGTTTCAAGTGATTTAGATGTGCGCTTAATCTTAAAATGAAAAACAAGATTATGGTAGACATCACAGGCTCTCTTTTATTTTACTGCATAACCAATATAATACTTTGCTTTTATAATACATGGAAATCTAAAATTTACATATGAGAATATGTTTGATATTTAATCTGTCACTTTTTTTATATTTCATTTTTACAGTGTAAATTCTCTGTCTGTCAAGTGTATTATGAAAACATAGTAAAGTGAATCTCACACTCATATTCATGCTGCTGTAATGATCTTTACATGCATAATTCACACAGTCAGAGTCAGTTCACACCATTTCATTTATGAATCAAATAGAAAGTCAGTTGTTAGGATGTTCAGTGGAAATTTGCATTTACAGTGCAGATTTATGTAATAAATACTGTATAGCTGCAAACAGGAATTACAGCGCCCTCCACTAATATTGGCACCCTTGGTAAATATGAGAAAAGTTGGATGTGAAAATAAATCTGCATTATTTATCCTTTTGATCTTTCATTCAAAAAATTCACAAAATTCTAACCTATCATTGAAGTAAAACAATTGAAAATGGGGAGAAAATCTCATGATAAAATAAATGTTTTTCTCCAATTCATGTTGGCCACAATTATTGGCACCCAATTATTGGAATGTCCTTTTCCCAAGATAGCAGCTCTGAGTTTTCTTCTGTAATGCCTGAAGAGTTTGGAGAACACCTGATAAGAGATCAGAGACCATTCCTTCATGCAGAATCTCTCCAGATCCTTCAGAATCACAGCTCCATGTTGGTGCTTCTCCTCTTTAGTTCACCTCACTCATTTTCTATAGGGTTCAGGTCAGAGGACTGGGACAGCCATGGCAAAAGCTTCATTTTGTGCTCAGTGACCCATTTTTGTGTTGATTTTGATGTTTGTTTTGGATTATTGTCCTGATGGAAGAGCCAACCACGGCCCATTACAAGATTTCTAACAGAGGCAGTCAGCTTTAGATTTTTTATCTTTTGGTATTTGAGAGAATCCATGATGCCATGCATCCGAACAAAATGTCCAGGACCTCCGGCAGAAAAACAGGCCAACAACATTAAAGATCCAGCAGTATATTTAACTGTGGGCATGGGGTACTTTTTATCCCTGTTTGTACTAAACTGGTGGGTTTGCTGCCAAAAGCTCTTTTTTTAGTTTCATCTGACCATAGAAGCCAGTGTCATTTGAAGTTCCAGTCGTGTCTGACAACTGAATATGCTGGATTTTGTTTTTGGATGAGCGAGGAGAATTTTTCTTGAAACTCTCCTGAACAATATGTGGTGATGTAGGGGCTGTTTGATATATTTTTTTTTAGGCTTTCTGACTCCAAGACTCAACTAATCTCTGCAATTCTCCAGCTGTGATCCTTGGAGAGTCTTTGGCCACTCAAACTCTCCTCCTCACCGTGCATTAGGACGATATAGACACACGTCCTCTTCCAGGCAGATTTGTAACATCTTTAGTTGATTGGAACCTCTTAATAATTGCCCTGATGGTGGAAATGTGGATTTTCAATGCTTTAGCTTTTGTCTTACAGCAACTTTCTATTTTGTGAAGCTCAACAATCTTGTTCTGCACATCAGAACTTTATTGTTTGGTTTTACTCCTTGTGATGGATGATTAAGGGAATTTGGCCTTAGTTTTCTTTATATTTATAATCCTTTGGAACAGGAAGTCATAGTTGGACAATTTCATGCTCCTAGTCTCTCTGGTATGCTAAAAAAATGTAAATATGAATGGGAATATACTTCAGAGATATTTTACTCATAAGAATTTCCAGGGGTGCCAATAATTGTGGCCAGCATGCATTGGAGAAAAACATTCATTTTATCATGAGATTTTCTCCCCACTTGCAATTGTTTTACTTCAATGATAGGTTAGAATTTTGTGAATTTTTTGAATGAAAGATCAAAACGATAAACAATGCAGATTTATTTTCACATCCACCTTTTCTCATATTTACCAAGGGTGCCAATATTAGTGGAAGGCGCTGTATGTAGCACACAAGTACACAATATAGATTCTTGTGAACGACATCAATCACACTTAGACTGCAATCTGTCACTCCCTCAAGTAAGAAAAGAAGAGGGCTTTAAACTGCATCTCAAATTATACTGACAATTTTGAGGGAAAGTATTCTCATGTCTACAAACAAAGCTATCAAGGTCTTCATTTATGATTCTTTATACTCTTACACTTTTAACTTTCTCTCTAGTTAATCCTTTAGTGTATTCTATTTTCATTATTTCACTAATGAATGTTATGATGTTATTACAATATGCATGATTCTTTTGGACTATAAATATCACTAACTTGTGCAGATTTTCTGTTTCAAATAAGGATCAGTTGACAGGAGAACAGGGACATGAACTAGGAAACTGAAGGAAGAACTGATTGTTCATATTTTTAAAAATATTTTTCAGTGAATTTTTACATTTGTAGAAATGCAGGAAAGACCAGGCAATTCAGTAAAACAAAAGTGGAACAGTTTAGAGGAAAGAGTGTCATCTTCAGTTCTTCTTAATGCATATATCCTCTCTTTTATGGTCATTATTATTTCATTATTTTGTCATTCTTTACACAGAAAAAAGGAATGGCTCCTACATTGTCATACTCCTTTTAACCCTCTTCCATGAGACGTAAAACATAAATCGTTTATTTTACAGATGTACAAATATTTACAAATCCTTTAATCTATGAATCTAGGAATTCATAAATTCAATCAATTGATTATATTGTAGCCTATTTATGGTCTTTAATTTATGTTTTTTTTTTTTTTTTTTTCTTAAAACATTTGTACAAAAACATTATTTTGTTCATGGAAGATTCATCTAATATTTTTGTAATGTTACTACTTGTCTCAAGCAACAGTCCCATAATGTTTGAAAAATGATAAAATGGAATGTTCCCTTAATGTTTGCATAACCAATAAAAATATCATTTTTGTGTTGTAAAAACTACATTGAAAAAAGTTATCATTTATAATACAGTTGTTATAATGTATAACATTTACTATGCTCAGCTGCCACTGACTTTCTACAACCCCTGCCGCACTTTGTATCAGCTGACCAGTTACAGTAAATAATCCGTGTTAATGGTTTTACTGTAAAACTCAAAAGAAATGCATTATTTATTTACTGTAGTTTATTCATTTACTTATTTGTGAGATTCTAGATATAAGTATATTATGGTCATTTGATTCAGGCTTTCAATAGAAACCCCATTATTGTTACTGTTCATTCAATTACAATTACCTCTTAATTCTGTAGGGATTTGATTTTAGGGTTTTTAATGACACAAATTTGAATGAAAACACCCTGTGCTCCAGATGGCCAGTCTGCCCCTGTAATCAATTTTCAGCATATCAGGCATAAAAGTTGTAATGTTTACATAACTGTGAATGTAACTTGACCTTCCCGGTAGACTTTCCATAATTTCACTTGTCTAAGAAAAAAATTCATATAATAGATATATTAGACTATTTGTCCTATTTTTGGCTTTATTTCTTCTTGTTTCCATACTTGCTGAAGATAAAGATTGAAAAGTAGTTTGACCAATAGCATGCAGGCATTGGACATAATCGATCAATCATGGTATGCAAGAAGCAAAGCCATGCAAATACGCATACATATAATGTACTGTATGAGGACTGTAAAAAGACGGTCAATAGGAAAACAAAGCCAAAACATGCACATTTTATGCATTTCTCATCCTCAGACTTGACCTAGATTGTAAAACCTGTGGCTTTCACTCAAGAGTGTGTGATGATGTTATATACAGGTAGGCAAATAGTTCACATGAATTATGTATCTGTATTGTAAACTGTGTACAACTTTAATTCTGTATTTTGGACAAGTGTCCAAGACTATGGATCATGAACTGCAATGTTTTCTTTTTGTTGTTGTTGTTGTTTCCAGGTCTGTGGTTAAAAACAAAGCAGTCCATTAAAGAGACAGGCCTAATTCACCTCGATATGGTAACGCTGTCATCATCATGTAGGCTACTCGCCCCTATTTTCCTGTTTATTACTATGAAATTGCTTCGAAACAATCTGTGTTGTATAAAGCACTATGGAAAAAAAGGTGATTTGACTAAAATCACTTTGGCTAAAATAGATCACCATGTAGAATTTCAGCTTCCAAAAATGCAAGCCCTGAAAATACAATGCAGTAAAAATCAAGCATTGTTAATGTAATTCTACCTTTTTTTTTTTTTTAATTAATGCAATTCAGCATGCTTTTTAAACACATTTGAATCGGGTGATTCAATGATTCAATGACCCATTCATAAAGAAATGGAGAATTTTGGTTACGATTTTTGCTAAAATAACCCCTAGAAATACACCAAATGCTTTAAAAGAGTGTGAAAGATGTTTTCTCTGTTTTGGAGGAATGAACAATAAAGTTGTACCATATTTTATGTTAAGTTATTATACCATATTTATTGCATCAAAATTTGTTTATACTTTACTATACTTTAGGGGTGGATAATTTTATCAGATGATTATTATCCATGCAACAACAAATATTATTGTTTAGTTTTTATTAATAACCATTGCTGTATAGATGATAACTTTGTCTAGTGCTCTCACGGATGTTTTTAACATGACTTTGTAAAAAAATTAACCACTATACTGAATGAAATAGCATAGAGTTCTTCATGGCTAGTGTTTGCATATTTCATTTCATTCTGTAACCTACTTGTTCTACAGATCTGTGTAGCCTGCTAGTGTTAAATGTTTTGGGCAGTGCTGATAATGCTTCTAACAGATAATATCAGGGTGTTTTTTGGGGTTTTTTTGCCTTATCAAATGTGGTATCCTGTCAGCAACAACCTGTCCGTGGGCTTTTTTGATTACCGTCAGTTTAAGTGCCGGCGATGAAGTGTTGCCAGATATTGCTATAAAAAACAAATAAATACCAAAAAATAATGCTCTCACATGCATCACCCCCGAAAGCTTCTTCAGCATTGGCCCAGCCTCAAGAGCCGACACAGCAACTTTGACCGTCTGAGGGAGAGAGGTGTCAACCACATTCAGAAATATTACACTGACGAAATGACATCAATAAAAAGACATTTTTGAACGTAGTCTTTAACTACTGATAACCACTGGGCTACATATCTGTTGACATCACATGTCAATATATGGACGCTCAGTTTTGCACCGCTTTCACACATTTCTGATACTGATGAGCCTTTTAAACAAACCGTTGGAATTTTTTGTGTAAGGCTACAACGTAAAGGCCAGTTCACAGTCACACCACACTGACAGATGCAGACCAACACCTACAGTCACCAGATTACAGATTACGCTTCTGAAGATTACAGATTATGCTTCCAACCGGCATTTCAATGAAAAAACAAAACAAACAAACAAAACAAAACAAAAACAAAAAAAACAATTAAAGTGCAATAACATTAAATGGTTTATAAATGTTTCTTGGTAACAGTCCAGGAGCGTCCAGTAAATAAATAAACTTGACATTTTGTACAAATCTACTCTACATTTATAGAGGTGCCACAAGCAGTAAAACTGTAGTTGTATTTCATTTATTTCAATACTTTAAAACATATTTTTTTTCAGTAAAGGTTATTCATGATTCTTATTGAAACCACAGTCAGAGCTCAGATATGAGAGCTGAGATCAAACTATCAGATAAACCAAGAACCAGAAACCAGCAGTAGAAAAAAAAGAGCAAGAC
>JAFVLL020007559.1:0-34967 GCA_021397915.2 Tor tambroides
TATGACTAAGACTATGACAAGGGCTCCGTAATGTTGCTATCGCTAGGGGAGTGATATTCGCATACAATACTCGGCCATGAGACTGAGAATGTCCATGGTTTAAATAGCGTGTGTGATTGGATGATCAGTGGAATCAGGTGTGTGTCGTCAGTGCAATGGATTATGGGAACTGTAGTCCTGTGTGCTATGGTGTAAGAGTCCAAGTGGTGAGTGAGTGACATCTGGTGGCGAGCAAAACAGAAGAGCATGGCCAGGATTCGTGACACACACACACACACACACACAAATGGTCAGAAATTGATAGTACATTCTACAAATACTTACAAAGAAATTGCAAGTATCATTGAATAAATGTGAAATTTTGAGGTAAAAAGAATGAAAATTTATTTTTTCTTGTTTCTTCAGGTCTTTAAGCTCTTTTATCCTGACTTGTGTTTCATGGGACTTGAGCACAGTGCTGTACCGGGTGAGCTACCAAGCAAGTTTACTTTGTCACTTTTGTGTGACAAAGTGTTGAATGTTGTTGGTGTTTGACTGCCCTTAGTGCTCATTTCAGATAAAAACTGCAATAAAAATGTACACTAAGTGTATGTTGGTAACTGGACATTGAGTGATGATCTAACTCAGTGTCAAGACTATCTACCATACAAAAGAAAATTTAAGATGCAGAAAGCGACAATGAGTTCCTGCTCCTGTGCAGCATACACACTTTTTGATAATTCTTAGTAATATGTTCAGATTTGGTTGCTTTCTTTTAAGGTGAAAAAAAAGGCTTGACTAGAGCCTGTGATTTTTTTTATTTATTTGTTTGTTTGTTTTTTACTTCTTTTGATGGTTTTATGGTTTTTCAGTAGCCAGTAATCAACTGCAGTTCATCCCTCACTGAAAGTGAACATGCATTAAATGCATTTGTGCTAAAAATACAGTAGAGTTTGATTGAACATACAACCTTTGATGTCAACATACAAAGACATGGGAAGCTTTTCCTCCCTTTTAAAAGCTAATAATCCTATTTACTCTGGTATCCTTTCGATGCACGATTGTATGGTAACTGTCTGCATGCTGCTCATGACCCAATCACAACAGACCTGCAACCAATTTATAGTTTGAAAATCGCTGATATAACAGAAAATAAATAAATAATCCAAACTTACTCAATTACTGTAAAAGCTTAATGTCTATCATAATGTCTATATACTGGGTTTTTCAGTAAAACCCCAGATGATGAGTCTAATCCAGGCTTAAAGTAATGCTAGAATTAATAGATTAAAATAAGACCAGAACTAAAATGATTAAAGGACTACATGAACTAATAGATTAAAATAATACCAGAGCTAATAGACTTTGCAAGTCAATGTGTTTACAAACTACAATTCACTGTGATTAAATAAAGAGACTCACGTATTTCAGTAATAACACTGAGATTTGGAAATGTTATTAATAATTCTTTGTATTTAATTTTTGTCAAACTTGTTGGATGAATAAATAGACGGATGGATGGATATTATTAATGTTGCTACTCAATAAACAAGATATCCACCTCAGCCTGTTAAAAGACAAAATACTAAGGACGAACCCTCATTCCACTTTTCCGCTGTGACTGCAGACATGCCAATGACATCTGCTGCTACAGAAAGTCTTTTAGCGATGCACGGCTCGTTGTGTGTCAGGTAAAAACACTTGAGTCACAGCTGATATGACTGAAGTGTTGCCAATACGAGAGAGAAGACATCTGTGTGTGACAGAAGCGCTACTGATCTCAAAAAGAATCTCACTGCGTCGACTTCACGCATCTTAGACAACAACATCATAGACACTGAGTCCAAAATGCAAAGCGATCATCACACAGTAGGACAAGAATTTAGTTTTGAGATTTTTTAAACTTATAATAACGGACAACCACTCTAACTATAACAAACCATTCCTCTTAAGGCATCAGTAAGCTGCCTTGTGCTTTTAAACTGGATCTTTATGGTTGTTTTCAACGCTAGCAAGCAGATGTTTTTCTAAACGTCTATCAGTGGCTAACATGCTGCTAAATAGTTTTATCCTGATATGTGATGAATAGGACCCACAGCTGTGGAACACAATATATATTAGACTCTTTCTTCTCAAATCCACTGTTAGCGTCATTGAGAGTGGGTTTGTGTAGTACAACAGCACAGTAGAGCACGTCACAACAGAACGGATGAAGAAAACTAAAGTTGACAACACAACATTTACCCACAGCACTACAACAACAGAACTGAAACATTTCTGAGAACAGTGCATTTCAGAAAGCAATCCATTGCCTGCCATATTGCAACAGTGCATTAGGACACAAAGCAACAGCTCACAGAGCAACAGTAACAGAAACAAAACATGTGCAGAGTGGCATACTTACAAAAAGGAACAAAATGTCACAGGCAGCAAGATGACAAAGCTTGGACTGATGGATCACAGGAATAATGACTCAAACATGGAGCCAGCAAATGGAAAATGTGATTTGTAAAACAAACAAAATGACATCAGCGAGCCACGCTTTCCCTTCTGTATGTGTCAGAGAGTCATATTCATCGACATTTGACTTAAAGAAATATAATGATAGTACTGCAAAAAGACTCTTGCATCATTCTAAAAAATATATTAGCCACTATTTTCACTGTTATGAAAGAGAATGAAAATTAAGGCTGAATTGGGGCTGTCCTAGATGTAGATGAGGTTGTTTCTTCATCAGAACAGATTTGGACCATCACTTGCTCAACAATGGACCCTCTGCAATGAATGGGTGCCGTCAAAATGAGAGTTCAAACAGCTGATAAAAACATTCCAATAATCTACAAATAATCCACATGACTTCAGTCCATCAGTTAACATCTTTTGATGTGAAAAGTTACAAATCCATTATTAAGATGCTTTTAACTTCAAATCATTGCTTCTGGCTAAAATATGAATCCTCTATCCATAATATTGCCTTCTCCAGTGAAAAAGTTGTCTTGCCTGAATTTTTATATTCAGATAAAAATCAAAACCAGTCATAAGTAGCACGGGTATATTTGTACACTGTAAAAAATTATTGTGATTTTAACGGTAAAAAACTGTGAAAATGCTACAGTAAAAACCTGTTTAATGGTTAACGGTAAGTTCCTGTAAAATTTACAGGGAAAAACCGTAAACTGAAGTTCCCAGAATTCCCTGCATTGCATTTCAAATTCTGTTTGAATTTGACGGTTTTTCTTTGAAATAACTCTGTTTCTTCTTAGTTTTTTTCTTATCAGTTATGTTTATTAGGGTTGTATGTTACATCTAATGTTGTTAAATTAATGTTTATTGCATATTTCAGTTTAATGAGTCTCACTATGATGGTGTTTAGTGCTTGTGTGAATGACACTGTGCATCTTCTATATATGCTATTATTTAAAAGCTGCTTGTTATAGGCTTTGGTTCACCACGTGACTTTCTCATCACCACCTGCATTTGGTGGTTATCAGTGTATTTCAAAGGTACAAAACAGATTTCAGTACTTTAATAGGTTGGTATGTTAACATTATATCAGTTAAAGACATTACAGTATTTAACTGTAAATTTAAGTTAAAACCGTAAAACCTAAAACGTTGTTAGCATATTTTTTACGGTAAAATTCTGGCAACCACAGCTGCCAGTTTTTTACCGTAAATTTTATGGATTTTTTTTTTACAGTGTAGCAATAGCCAACGATACATTGTATGGGTCAAAATTATTTTTTTTTTTTTTCTTTTATGCCAAAATCATTAGGATATTAAATAAAGATCATGTTCCATGAACATATTTTGTAAAATTCCTACAGTAAATATATCAAAACTTAATTTTTGATTAGTAGTATGTGTTGCTAAGGACTTAATTTGGACAACTTTAAAGGCACTTTTCTCAATATTTTGATTATTTTGCACCCTCAGATTCCAGACGTTCATATAGTTGTATCTCTGACAAATATTGTCCTATCCTAACAAACCATGCAAAAAATTGACCCTTATGACTGGTTTTGTGGTCCAGGGTCACACATCTGTAAATTGTGAGAAAGCTGTTTGAGACAAAAGGTGTTCATGTAAACATGCACTAAGTGGTGTACACTTGTATGTTGTTTAATTTCCCCACAGTGATGCTGTAAATAACAAACATGGAATCTGAGGACTAGTTTGCTATTTTTGTTTTCAATGGCCTTGCTTTTATTGCAGTGATGCATTTGGAAAACCATTTCAGACAAGCTCAGTTCTTAAGTTCAACTCAGTTCGGTCGCACTGGTTAACAGCTCACTGGATTGGAACATTATCAGGGAAAAACCATACATTTTGGCCTGTTCATCACACAAAGCTATCACATTGCATCAGAAGAGCTGGAATATAGTACACAAGTCAAATGGACTACTTTTATGGGGCTTTGCATTTATAAATGAAATAAAATAAAAATTTTAGGCCCCATTTATTGTAACTACATGGTTAAAACTACATGGTCATTATGCAAAATATCTCTTGTTGTGTACTGCAGAAGAAAGAGTTTGCAACAACATGAGAGTGAGTAAATGATGACAGTATTTCTATTTTTAGATGAACTATTTCTTTAAGATGCAATCGCTGCCCTCATGTCACCTCAAATCACACACACTTTCTTTGAAAATGAATGACTTCTAGTCGCTTTGTCACAGCAAATCATTGTCTATTTAAACACACCTTCAGGTTGACAATTCCCAGAAAACACAGAGACACACATTGACTTTGTTAATTTCTTTAGCGCTAACACTTAGCAAATTTGTTTTCCCAATACATCTGCATGAAAAATACAAGACTCTATTATCCAGCATTAGCTCTATTGCTAAAAAGCCTAGACTGCTTCCTAGTTAGTATAATTACGTAATAATTCCCTCCAAAAAAAAAAAAAAAAAAAAAAAAAAGTTTCGTTCAATTTAAAGTGCTTAATTGGTATGCAACAATGTATGTTTTGCTAAAGCGTAAACAGAGCGCTAGAGATCTGGAACACTTGAGTGACTGCAAATGAAGTTTTACAAATGTTTCATTTCTATTAAATGCTGGTAATGTCATTGTGTTGTCAGTTTTGTTTGCTTTTTCACTGTGTTGTGGTCCTCAGGGCCATAGTAGGAAAATCAGTTTTGTAATTTTACCTGAACACATTGCTAGTCTATAACTTCAAAATAATAATAATCCAAAGACTATCGGTGGTATTTGCAAAAGCAAGCATCACTGTTACTATTTATCTTGGTTTGAACAAACCCATAACCTAAGTATTAAACCTGAGCACGTAACTTGTGCTGTAGACATGAATGATTCCTCAAATCATGTGGCTTGCTGTGGTGTGCTATTACCTTTCTAAGCAATTTAACACACGGCTTACAAAAATATATCTGGCAACCAGAATATCATAGAGACATGGGGCTGGGCTCTTTTGACTCGGGTCGGTAAACAACCACTTATCAACCACCCAGAACATTACAGAGCACTGTAATACGCTATAACACCTTAGAAACCACATAGCAACCACTGACAACAGTCTAGCACTGAAGTGGCTAGAACATAAACTTATTCAGCAGTAATTTTACTGTGATCAGTGATAAAGTAAACTTTTGTGTAAAAAGTAGTTTCAGTTACACTTGTTATTCATGTAAATATAATGCATGAATTATGCCTTGTAATGCACCTTATATTGCATTAAATATAAACAGTTGTAATACATTATGATATTTAATTTTTACACTTTTAGAAAGTATGATGCATTAAAACATGATAATCAGTGAAAACTACACATTCATGAAAACTGCAAATATTGCAATGCACTTTATTTTTGCTTATTTATGAAAACATAATGCATTAAATATACTGCATATGAATAACTTTATATATACTGCATTTTACATAAAAGCTTTAAGTAAAGTGTTATTGAAATTTCAAAAGAAAGGCCTCTTTTTTGGCACTTTCTGATGAAAAGAAAAAAAAAATACATATACAGTGCCCTCCACTAATATTGGCACCCTTGGTAAATATGAGCAAAGGCAGCTGTGAAAATAAATCTGCATTGTTTATCCTTTTTATCTTTTATTCAAAAAATTCACAAAATTCCAACCTATCATTGAAGTAAAACAATTGAAAGTGGGGTGAAAATCTCATTGTGAAATAAATGCTTTTTCTTGTTCATGTTGGCCACAATTATTGGCACCCAATTATTGCAACGTAATTTTTCCCTGGGTAACAGCTCTGAGTTTTCTCCTATAATGACTGAAGAGTTTGGAGAACATCTGACAAGAGATCAGAGACCATTTTCTTCATCCAGAATCTCTCCAGATCCTTCAGATTCACTGCTTCTTCTCTTCAGTTCACCTCACTCATTTTCTACAGGGTTCAAGTCAGAGGACTGGGACAGCCATGGTAAAAGATTCATTTTGTGCTCAATGACCCATTTTTGTGTTGATTTTGATGTTTGTTTTGGATCGTTGTCTTGGTGGAAGATCCAAACATGGCCCATTATAAGATTTCTAACAGAGGCAGTCAGGTTTTGATTTTTTATCTGTTGGTATTTGATTGAATTCATGATTCTATGCATCTAAACAAGATGTCCAGGACCTCTAGCAGAAATATAGGCCCACAACATTAAAGATCCAGCCGTGTATTTAACCATGGACATGGGGTACTTTTTATCCCTGTTTGTACTAAACTCATCTGGTGGGTTTGCTGCCAAAAAGCTCTTTTTCCAGTTTCATCTGACCATAGAAGCCAGTGTCATTTGAAGTTCCAGTCGTGTCTGATAACTGAATATGCTGGAGATTGTTTTTGGATGAGTGAGGAGAATTTTTCTTGAAGCTCTCTGGAACATCATGTGGTGATGTAGGGGCTGTTTGACAATTTTTTTCTTAGGTTTCTGACCCCGAGACTCAACTAATCTCTGCAGTTTTTCAGCTGTGGTCCTTGGAGAGTCTTTAGCCGCTCAAACTCTCCTTCTCAGCATGCATTAGGACGATATTGACACGTCCTCTTCCAGGCAGATTCATAACATCTTTAGTTGATAGGAACCTCTTAATTATTCCCCTGATGGTGAAAATGAGGATTTTCAATGCTTTAACTCTTTTCTTACAGCCACTTCTTCTATTTTGTGAAGCTCAACAATCTTGCTCTGCACATCAGAACTATATTCTTAGGTTTTGCTCCTTGTGATGGACGATTAAGGGAATTTGGGCTTTATGTTCCTCTTATTTATATTTCTGTGGAACAGAAGTCATGGCTGGACAATTTCATGCTCTTAGTGTGCTAAAAAAAAGTAAATATGAATGGGAATATACTTCAGAGATATTTTACTCATAAGAATTTCTAGGGGTGCCAATAATTGTGGCCAACATTCATTGGAGAAAAACATTTATTTCATCATAAAATTTTCTCCCCACTTTCAATTGTTTTACTTCAATGATAGGTTAGAATTTTGTGAATTTTTTGAGTGAAAGATCAAATGGATAAACAATGCAGATTTATCTTCACAGCCGCCTTTGCTCATATTTACCAAGGGTGCCAATATTAGTGGAGGGCAGTGTATACATATTTAATAAAGTGGTTACGAAGGCAGTTATTCATTTGTAGCAACTGATGATTTCAAGATCTTTAACATTTGTATTAAAATGAAACTAGAATTGAAACATATTATTGGTGATGTGCTGTACAAAAGTATTAATTGAATATAAGCCTTTTTTTTTTTACATTGTGTTGCAGAAGTAAAATTGTGCATTCTCCTCCATACTCTGCATTCCCGATTGACCACAGTTTGAATCAGGGGTGGAAAGAGCACCCCAGTCACTGAAATTATCACCGCCAGAGATCTCACAAATCATGGAGCAAGAGGAAAAAGGTCATTTGTGCGCCTGTTCTCTCAATCAACGCACCAGACGAGGCACATAGCCTGAACATGGGCAATCACTAGAAGAGGAACTTTACGTGATTTACATTTGCATTCTGAAATACAGGAGTCTTCTTAAATTGTAATGCCTGAATCTATGAAGCCCTAGTCAAACCGCAGCAAATGGCTACATCTGGTCAGCTGGCATCAGCAATTGTCAATGTCGGAACAAATTCATTTGCTATACCAGCAGACCATCAGTTGTATTTAAAGACTTACCTCCTCATGTACTGTCCTTTACTAAGAAAAGCTTTCACATGGTAGCTTGTAGGAAATATATTTTGCTGTCAACCCTTGTGTTCATGTGAAAAATGAAGTTTAACAAAATGCAATTATATTACACCTCTCCAATCGAATAATTATTATTAAAGCATGTCAGTTTGTATGGTAAAATACTGCTTCTGTAAGTAATAGTTTATAAGCTACTCCCAGTCTCTTCATACCATGTCTGTGTTACTTTAGGCTACCTGAATTCCTTGAATGGCCTAAGGGTGAGTAAATTTTCAGCAAATTTTCCTTTTTGGGTGAACTATTCCTTTAATGTCAGGATACAAAATGCAATGTACTGTAATTACCAGCATTGCCCTTGAATCACTAGGCCACACCATGCATGCAGGCCTGAATTAGTTTATCTTGGAGATGGAGAAGCAGGGGTTATAGTCTGGAGGTCTGTATGGCTTAGTCAGTACGAACTGTTCTGTAGCCTCAGGGTTTCTTTTATCAGTCTGTTTTTAACACAGCTATACGCTCTTGAGCCTGAGGACCTGATGTTAAGCAACCCTCTCAGAGCTGTCAGAAATGACGTTCACCAGCTTTACTAATATTTGTTACACCCATCTCATGAAAACTTGACTGCAGGGCTGAGAAGTTGCAATCCAGGATGCAGTTTTAGATTTATTTTTTAAGATGCCTCAGAAATGGTGAGTTTTAAAGTAAGCTGTCCAAACTGCGGCAAAAAATGTAAGAAACTAGCAGAGAGTTAAACACCCCATGCTTGTGTAATTATGATGATGACAGGCACTGAGACAATACTGAAAATGTTTTTTGAGCAGTGTGTACTAACAAGAGTTCAATAGTAAAACAAAACAAACATCTGCTAGTCACCATGCAAAATACCTAAAAGGAATGGTTAACCCAAAAATTAAAGTCCTGTCAACTCACCCTCCTGTCATTGCAAACATGATTTCCTTTATTCAGTGGTACATGAAAAGAATGTTTCAATGTAAGATAATGGGTTCCAAAAGTTCCAAAAAGAACATAAAGCTAGTGTAAATGTTATCTATACAACTATGACTGAAGTGATACAATCCCTTTCTAAGATGAACTTCATTGGTGTCATTAGTGTTAAGTCACGTGACTCATTTTGGTGTCATGACATGTGTTCGACTTGATACAGCGCTGTGCAGACCGATCGGTGTCAGAGATTGGCTTGATTCACCGATGACAACTGTTGAGTGTCTTGCAGATTTATTCTGACAGCTTCAGTTCCACCTATACTCAGAAATGCATACTAAAATACAAAAAAAATGTATTTGATGTATATATACAACCCGATCTCATGAAAGTGCGTATAAATAGTATGCCAAATAAAAACAAAAACTCGTGGTATTGATACACAAAAATGGACTTTGACGTGTCTATGCTACGCGATGGGTAGGATTAGGGTTGTGGTGTAGATGCGTATCATATGCACGCCAACAAATTTCGTATCATATGCACACGAAAACTGCGTATTATATGCATGCCAAAAACGTGCGTAGCATATAAATGCCAAAGTCCATTTTTGCGTATCAATACCACAAGTTTTCGGGGGTTTTTTTGGCGTAATATTTATACGTATTTTCATGACACTGGGCTCATATTATATATATATATATATATATATATATATATGCAATTTGTTGCTTGAGTAACAGAAGCCAGCTGCTACAAGCTGTGCAGGTAAACCTCACTCCCCTGGCCTTTAGCGTCCTTGTTCGTGTGCATGACTTCTATGCCAGCTGTTGCTGTTTTGAGCTGGTTCCACTCTGAATGGGCATTGGTGCCGTGACCCGGATGACAGTGAGTGTGAAGGAGCTTATCTGAACTGCAGGAAAAGCTCACTGCTAGGCCTCAAGAGACAGAGTAGTTAGCACACAGTTAAACAAATAGTCTTTTAAAATATTTTCCATTTGATAGCATATGTGGACACATGCAGTTAACATTCAAAAGTTTCATCCTTATTATGAGTGCTAAAGATGTTTTTTGTGTTCATTTAACTAGAGTTGTGTTCATCTCTTAAGCCTCTCACACAAACAGGTGTCTCCAATAAAAAATATCAAGGTGCATGTGTGAGCTGCAAACTAACAGTACTGATAATGAAATTCACGTCTCGCACACTGTACGTGTCCCCCGTCGTACGCATAAAAACCAAAGTAAAACCGTGCTTTAGTGTGGCTAACCTGTTTAACTTTCATGCAGGTTCGAGTCTCACTTGGAACCTGCTGCACAAAACAATATTGCATAAGAATACGCAGTTACTTTTGAATAGTAATCAATGGAGAAATGCTGGCTGAATTCAAAACAGCACAAAAAACCCTTACTATTTTTAACAAATTTATATGAAAGAAATGTAACATATGTAATTAGGGAACACTATTCACTATTAATTGAATTTTTGCCTTCAATAAACTCCTAATTTGCTGCTTATTGATAGTAAGGTAGTTACAAGTCTTACAAGTTAGTAATCTGTTTTTTTTAAGACTGGCCATAATTTTGTAAATTCAATTGCATTAAATCGTAGATTAGTATAAGCTGAATCGAAAAATAAAACCGATTACCCATTTGTTAATCTAAAAAGCTACCAGAAGAAATTATAAAAGTAACTGTTCCGAATTTGGCTTACTTTTTCATAATTTAATAGTGTAGTTACAGTCTCAACCAGCAGGGGCTAACAGTTCATGCTAACCAGTAAATGCTGATTAGCATGCTGTGGACATGAAGAAATACTTAAAATGATATTCCTTGCAACCAAGATGCCCTGAGAACAACCTCTGTCAAATGCATGCACTAGCTTCTATCCCGTTTTGTGGAACATCTGCTTCTGAAGTGAACAAAACTATGTTTCCCTTTTAGCAGTACCGCGAGTATACTGAAACTTTGCCCAAATCAAGTGAAGTTTTTCCATTCCCTTCTATGTTATAGTTTCCTGCTTCACGCACTGAAGCTTGAGGCACAATTATGCAGCTGTTTCGTGTAACTGCTTAGAAGGAACTGACGCTACAGCTACTGCGAGAGACAGAGGATTCATAGGTGTGTTCCCTGAAATATACCTTAGGAGGTTGCTTAAGATATACCCTTACGTGCGACTTTACCAGGTGCTGTCCATGGCGGTGGTGCTGAATTGGTTGATATCAATGGCTCAAGAATCGATTATTCATTCTATGCACGGGCTGCTTTACTGTGCTATGTGAGAAAACAGTATTCTTTATAAAAGAAGTGTTGATTTTAAATAAAGACACAGAATTATATCCTGTTAGAATGCAACAAACTCGCAAAACTTTCACTTTCGCTTTTCAACATACATCACGTCGGGGAAGAAAACCAAGAAAGAAAAATATATGCCCAGAGCACCTCCCAGTGGTCACCACATAAAATACAAGGAAAAAACCTACATGAGACACTGCTTAATAATTTAACAGCTTTTAACAGAAGAGAGAGAGAGAGAGAGAGAGAGAGAGAGAGAGTGAGAGAGAGAGAAATAACAACCTCATGCCAAAACGTAGCCTATATAACTGGCAGTATGCGTTCACTGATCTTTGAATGGGTCATTTATATTATCATTACAATATATTTTCTATAATGACTTCATAACCAGGGTTGATTGTCCAGGAGCCGCATCACATATTGGTATAAATGACTAATTTCTGTTATTGGATGTCCTACTCAATAAAAACACAACAGGAGAAACATATAATCAACAGCTACTATTGCGGAGAAACAGAGAGTCAAAAGTCTCGACAAAATCGGACCAACAAGATCTAAAAGCTGCTGAATTTGCTGCCGTGCTGTCGATTTTTTTTTTTATTGTTTAGTTTTATTGCACATATACACTATATGGTTCTGCAGACAGTGCCGTCTTTGATTTTGCACAGCTATTATATTCGTATAGAATGAGAAGTAAAGAACTGTGAACTGTCAAATGTGATAAGGTATAGCTAAGAGTGGTCCAGACCAACCTTATGAAAGTATGACTTACAGAAGGTATACTTAACTAAGAACATTTCGGGAAACACGTACTAAAGATTAGGTACAGGTTAAGGAACAACTTAAGAACGACGGAGCATTAAGAAGGTTCTGGGAAACGCAGCCCAGATGTGTTTAGTCACACAGTGTAGTTAAAATCCAGTGTATCAGTTGCCATTGTAAAGATTAAAACATCAGCATGGTGCCGAGAGATTTAGGAGAGTTGCTGTCTGTCATTGTGGGAAGAGAGGACAGAAAACCGGACATTTGGCATCTGTGCGTATCCATCATGTCCATCTCACAGCGCCGCTGAACTCATAAGCTGAAAAGGAAAGTCATTTCAAAGGCGGATCAGGTTAGTTATATTGATGAAAGATTACAAAGACAGACAAAGAATGTGTGTTAATAAAGTAAATAGGTTTGAACTAGATTTCTCGTTCACTTACAGGGGTTGGACAAAATACAACACCTGGGAAATATGTATTTATGAATATACCTTTAATACAGCTTCCAACCTTCTTAGAAGAGATTCAAACAACTTTTGAATAGTCTTCAGTGAAATATTGTCTATCAGAACATCTGCCAGTTACTTCAGAGATGGTGGAGGAGGAAATTGGCTTCTGACTCTTCTCTCCAAAAATGTACACAGTGGTTTGAGTTGATTGAGCTGGCCAGGGCAGATGGGAAAGTCCATCTATGTGCTCCTACTGTCCAGGTTTTGTGATCATGAGACCATCTTTTTTTTTTTTTTTTTTTTACATTTTAGGAATGGGGTCTTTAATAAAAGTTTTAGCAATTTAGCAGTTGCAGCTCTTTCATGGATGTTGGTGTTTTCTGTGGTGTTAAAACACCTTTAAACACCAAACAACTGGGATTTTAAGTTTACAAAGTCTTGCTAAACAGCTTCAATGATAAATAGTTAAATAGCTTCCATGCAAAATAGCCTTTTTTGGAAGTCTGATGATTCGCCCATTTTACCCAGCTTGAACTAAACACTGCTCAACACAGTTCATACTACAATGATATACAAACTAGTATACATTTTAACTGCATTAGTATACATGCTTATATTGAACATTAATGGAGCAACAGATTTTGAGTGAAAATAAATCACACAAGTCGTTTATTTTGTTTAAAAATCATATAAATGTATGAGGTGGCAAGGGTAAAAGGCACAGGGTAAAAGGCTCACCAGCATGGGGCAAAAGGCAAACAGTATTGATACAAATACTTCGGCTAAAATAATGTTTTTTGTTTGTTTGTTTGTTTGTTTTGAACAAGTATTAAGTTAGACATTATAAAAAACACAAACAATCACTTTAGCAAAAATTTGTACCATTTTCTGCTTATTTTGAAAAATAAATAATTATTTTTTGTTCAACAAATATGCTGTCGTTAAAGTATGTAAATATAAATATATATATATATTTTAAAATACAGAAACAAAATTATTTTAAAGTAAAGATTCTGAAAGCACTGAAGGAGATCCTATAATAACTGATATAGATTTACAGTATTAACAACAAATTATATTTTATTATATGATATGATTAATATCATTTTTAAATATGATGGTTTCATTCTAAACATGGTGATTATCTCTAATATGGACACCCAACATAATACATGATATTTACCATCTGAATCTAACCATGCCATGTCAACAAATGGAAAAGTCAGCCATCTATTAGTTATCATGTTAATAACTGTGCCTTTAGCCCCCAAAGCAGGGGCGCTTTTTACCCCAAATACCATACCTTTACATATTCTTTCGTTATTTAAAAACTGTTGCTTATCTTAAACAAAACTGAAAATCATTAGGAAGATTTTGTCTCAAAATATATGGATTAATTGTAGCGATTCTCATTTGCTACTTAAATCTATAACATATATATATATATATATATATATATTAGATCAAGTAAGCACAGAATCAACTTTGCGCTGCTGCCTGTGATCGCATCAAGGATCAGACAAATATACATGTGCATCTTGAAAAGTGAATGTTTTGGAAAGTGCTACGCCACGTCTTTGTGCCATCTAGTGGTCTAGAGGAAAATAATATCAAAGGTGCCTATTACCCCTGGGGGCCTTTAGCCCCGTTGTACCCTACACAACTATCAAACAAACACAGCTGGCGATGAGAAAGACACAGGATGTATCAAAACTCGTCACAAGTAGTATGTAATAACCATTAAACAGTATTTTACTGTAAAATAACATTAAATGTCCAGTTCACTTCATTACACACATTTACCAATAACCAATTAAAAATCTTCTACCATAGCATTTTTGGTCACACTTTATTTTAACGTCCAGTTCTCACTATTAACAACCATTAAATATGACTTTTGCCTCAAGAAACTTCTAATTTGCTGCTTATTAATAGTTAGTAAGGTAATTGTTAAGTTTAGGTATTGGGTAGGATTAAGGATGTGGAATATGGTCATGCAGAATATGTGCTTTATAAGTACTAATAAACAGCCAATATGTTAATAGTATTCATGCTAATAAGCAACTAACAGTGAGAACCAGTCCCTTTACTAAAGTGTTACCGCATTTTTATAGTCTTGTACTATTAAAATTATAAACATGTTTTACTGTGTAATAGTGGGTGTTCAACATTATTTTGTCAAACCCCTGTAAATTTTAAAAGATCAACATTTTTTAAAGGGTGTCAGGGCCCAGTATGTGTCAGTTCTAGTGAACTGAAAGCAAATTATCACTTTGTCTTTTTGAATGTTTTTCAGGCTGTCTTCTCTACATCCACAAACCTTTTACACACATTCTTATAAATGTTTTGAGAGTGAATGTTGTTGGTTTTCACATGATAACCTTCTGTTTGCTGTTCCATTTTCAGAAGCCTCCTGATCAAAGTTACATTTGGTTGCCATGGTTACAGAGCAAACAGTTATCATCTTGTGTCTTGGACAGATAAGTTTAACGCATGAGCTGGAGAGGATCAATAGAGCGAATATGTTAAAATTGACTGAATCAATTCAAGCAACTTAATATATACCCTAAACTCTACTACCCAATAAAAAATATATACATTTAAATGTGAATCTCATGCTGTCAAGCTTGTGTTTGTTGTGTCTTGTGCTTTGTTCCCCTTATGCCCATATTTGATCCTTCCTGTTTCCTGTCCTCGTTTAGTTTGACTATCTGTTAATTTGGTTCCAGGTGTGTCCAGTCTTCCCCTCATTATGTTTAGTATTTATAGTGTGTTCTGCCCTGTGTTTCCTGTCCGGTATTGTATTGTCTACACCCCGCTCTACATGTATGTTCCTGGCTATCTTGTCCATTAAAGTCTGTGATTGTGAATCTCCTTCGTCTCCTCGTTCATGCGCTGTAGCAGCTGTAGCGTGACAGAATACTGGTCCAAACAGAAAGTGAGTGCCGCCTTTTTCTCCCGTGTTTTGGTTTCGTTTTTGAAAGTTTTTTTGTTTTGTCCTGTTTTTTCCCCCGCGGCATGGACGCCGCACGATTCGCCGCCCTAGCCCGCAGAGATCTCCCTTTCTTCGAGTACGCCGAGGAATTCTGTGGGCTCGCCGCGGCAACGGCGCTGGATGACGCCACCATTAATTTGCTGTTCTGGCTCAGGGCCAACTACCATCACCCCATGGACCTCCCAGACACCACCGAACTGAGTTGGAGAGCAGGGATCTCCCGGTGTCTGGAGAGTGTCCAGGCCCGAGCCAGAAACAGCCCGCCGTCAGTCCCGCCTATAGTTCGTCAGTCAAGTCTGTCAGCTGTTCCTCAGTCAAGTCAGCTGGCCGCTATAAAGTCAAGTCTGTCTGCCGCCGTTCTCTCAAGTCCACCGTCCACGGGGAAAGCCAACCCGCCATCCGCGGCTCTTCCAAGTCCGCCATCCACGGGGAAAGCCAACCCGCCATCCGCGGCCCACGCAAGCCCGCCGGCTGTTAATGTGGCAAGCCCGCCGGCGGTTCCGAAGCCAGTGCTTGCTCCATGAAAGCGCCTGCTGGAGCGCCCTCCAGTGCCTGCTCCTCGAAAGTACCTGCCAGAGCGCGCTCCAGTGCCCGCTCCTCGAAAGCGCGCTCCTATGATGACTCCAGCCCCTGACCAGAGTCCAGTGCAGGCTCCAGCCTCTGACCAAAGTCAAGTCATGTCCCCAGAAGTCTTGCCATGTCCACAGGAACTGATCTTGTCGGTCTGGTCTTGTCATGTCCTGTCTGTTGGGGTCCCTCAGAAGATGGCAGCTTCTCTTGTAATGGCCACGGAGGCCATTCCCAAGCTGCTTACTTTTCCGTCTGCCTCAATAGAAGCGGTTCCCGAGTTCACCACTGAGAGGGCCCCTGACTCCACATCCAGCACAAGGAGTGCTGTTGAGCTCCAGTCATGCCCTGTATGGTCCTCGGATTCCGAGCCTAGCCCAGTGAGGGCGCATGACCCCGTGGATAGCCTTGAAAAGGCTCCAGATCCCTTGTTAAGCCCAGGAAGGGCTCCAGATCCCCAGTTAAGCCCATTGAAGGGCTGCTGATTCCTTGTTTAGCCCAGGAAGGGCTCCAGATCCCGAGTTAAGCCCAGGAAGGGCTCCTGATTCCTTGTTTAGCCCAGGAAGGGCTCCAGATCCAGAGACAGAAGCTTGGAAGACAAGATTCCTTGTTTTGCCCAGGGAAGGCTCCAGTCCCTGAGTTCAGCCCCAGAAGTCTCCCCAAGGATTTTTTTTTTTTTTTTTTTTTTTTTGGGGGGTTGGGGGGCAGTATGGTTCCGGCTGTAGTGGCTGGGCCAAGGGACGAGGCCAAGGCCACGGAGGCCGTCCAGCCTGTTCTCCCTGCACCGCCATGGCCGCCCGAGCTCCCAGCCCCGCCATGGCCACCCGAGCTCCCAGCTCCACCATAGGTTCCGGAACGGGCACCGCCCTGGAGACCGTCTGTCCTGTCTTTGTGTCCCTGTCCCAGGGGGCCTCCAGAGCGCCCACCCTCCCACCCAGTTGATGTTATATGGTGCGGGGACCCGCATTTTGGAGGGGGGCGTCATGTCAAGCTTGTGTTTGTTGTGTCTTGTGCTTTGTTCCCCTTATGCCCTTATTTGGTCCTTCCTGTTTCCTGTCCTCGTTTAGTTTGATTATCTGTTAATTTGGTTCCAGGTGTGTCCAGTCTTCCCCTCATTATGTTTAGTATTTATAGTGTGTTCTGCCCTGTGTTTCCTGTCCGGTATTGTATCGTCTACACCCCGCTCTACATGTATGTTCCTGGCTATCTTGTCCATTAAATTCTTTGATTGTGAATCTCCTTCGTCTCCTCGTTCATGCGCTGTAGCAGCCATAGCATGACACATGCATTGTAAACAACATTATTGCAATGTGAAGAGTGCCAATTTGTGTCAGTGTTACCATAGCAGCGAGAAGTTTGCAAGTTCTGTCAGTGGTCCTGTCAGAGAGAGCCATGAGTCCGCTAAGTAAAGAATTAAGAAACTCAGCATGGCACCCCAGTGTGTAATTGGCATGTTTGGCTATCTGACACATCTAATACTATGCCAAGAGTGCTGTCTTCTTATGGTGCTAACTTTACTAAAAAAAGATGAGAATTAGAAGCATCGCCCTGAAACTCTGTCTTGTGTAAACATATTAGCTGTTTGTCCATTCCTCATTCGATAACTAGACTTCTCTGGGAGAGAATAGTGCTGTCAAATGATTAATCACGATCATTCGCATCCAACATAAATACAAGCACATGCATGTATATATTTAAGAAAAATGTTATGTTTATATATTAAATATATTTATATATAATATTAAATATAAAAATATAAAATGTATAAAAGTAAATATTATCAAAATATATACTGTATGTATGTGTATTTATATATACATAATAAATAAACACAGTACACATGCATATATTATCTAAACAAAATTTTTTATTTTGGATACGATTAATCGCGATTAATCATTTGACAGCACTAGAAGAGAAAGGGTTGGTGTGAGAGAGTCATCCTGCAGGAGTTCATGGTTTTGAAATGGAAACAAAATATTTTAAATGACATGGTGTTTTTATATTGTGATTTAATGAAACAAACATGGCCTCTGCAGAAAATACGGTGGAAGCCAAACACTTGCTAATGCATGTTGCTATTGCTTTATATGAATTAGTTTCTTGTGCCAAGTATTGCATCATTTCAAATCAATTTGGCTTACCCAAAAGCACTCCAAAAACGTATGTTTATTCTGCAAAGGACTGCAGTGTACTATGCATTTGTGTAAGGTAATGTAGAATATGATTATGAAAGTACTTAGTTCACATGTTTATTTTTTGTCCATTTTACAGCTTAAGATATCCACATCTTCCAGTCTCTTCTTTGTACTGCATTACTACACCACTACTTACCAAGTTAAAATACATGAAATATTGATTTGAGTGTGAATTATTTTGATTCCACATTAAAAAAACAGGCATATATGTGTATTCATTCAGTTGCCTAGTATAACTAGCAATTATATTGAGCAATTTATCATAATATGCTAAATTATTTGACTGCAGATTGCCGCAAATGAATAATCACATCACAATAAAATTTTCTAGAGAGCCATGGAATAATGCATGTCTTCCTGTGCACTTTAGCTGATATTATGGTACATTCAAATCTCCTGTTGCTCAATGACAAAAGCATTTGTATCCGGTTCTGTCAACACTGCACTGGCTCCCAATTATACATCGTATACATTTTAAGATCTTGCTAATTACCTATAAGGCCCTGAATGGTTTGGCACCTCAGTATTTGAGTGAGCTCTTATCACACTATAGTCCTTCACGTCCGCTGCAATCTCAAAACTCTGGCCATTTGATAATACCTAGAATATCAAAATCAACTGCGGGCGGGAGATCATTTTCCTATTTAGCGCCCAAACTCTGGAACAAACTACCAAACACTGTTCAGGAAGCAGACACACTCTGCCAGTTTAAATCTAGATTAAAGACCCATCTCTTTAACCTGGCTTACACATAATACACTATCGCATTTCTAAAATTCAAATCCGTTAAAGGATTGTTAGGCTGCATTAATTAGGTCAACCGGAATGGGAACACTTCCCAAAACACCTGATGTACTTGTTACAACGTTAGAAGAATAGCGTCTACGCTAATATTAGTCTGTTTCTTTCTTTTTCCGAGGTCACTGTAGCCACCCAGATCCAGACTGCATCTAGATCAGACGGTCACTGCAGCCACTCGGATCCAGTCCGTATCCAGATGGTGGATCAGCTCCTAGAGATGACCTCTACAGCCCTGAATGTCAGCGTAGACCAGGACAACTAGATGAGCCCCAGAGACAGATCCCCAGTGAAGACCCTTTCTCCTAGGCGGCCATCGGGACAAGACCACAGGAACCAGATGAGTCCTCTGCACAATCTGAGTCTGCTGCAGCCTAGATTTAAACTACTATTTTGTCTGACAAGAGGAGAATGACACTATTTCGACAAACTATTTCCCCGTCTAAATACTGTAAAGCTGATATAAAGCCACCCGGCTTTATATCAAGCTGATGTAAAGCTGCTTTGACACAATTTGCATTGTTAAAAGCGCTATACAAATAATAGTGACTTGACTTGACTTGTATTTGCGGCTATAAAGAATAAAATATTTTGAGGTTTTAACCCTTTTTACAGGTTAAAAGCAAACAGGAGCAATTATATTGTAACAAGTTATGTGGATGCAGACATTTATTTCTGTGTTTATTGATAATTGTGCTTTCCAGTTTGATGTCCATTTGCTGGAAAACATCAAAATGTATCTCAAATGTTCTTCATATAATCAAATATCACCTCATTTATATTCATAGGTATTTCTATGTAAGTGTGGCTTACATAGACACTGAAATGTGTCAATGTATTGACAGCATCTACAACATAAACCCTTTTATTCATGAACAACTCACAAAGTAAGAAACTTTATGAATCACTTGAGGTTAGAATATAGAGTGCATAGATTGATTTTATATGGACATATATAATAAATGACATTGATTGGTTTATTTAATGCTGTCATTTTACAGTTAATACAATTATATGATGAGACATTTAAAGGCTTTCATTTTGTTCTGGGTGATTTCTAATGTATGGTCGATAATCGTGACAGTACGATTATACACAAATCTGTATGGGCTGAGCACATACTGATGCTACATTGCATCTAGGGTAGACTAAGTATAGTTTGGCTGCACAAATATTGTCCAGAATAAATATGAGAGTTTTTCTCGTGATTTACTGTCTACCAGCAAAATAATTGTCAAAAACATGCATACAAAACATTTTTCCACAATTAATGGTTGAAGACAAGTAGTGCTTTTGTTACAATTATCCCCATGTCTGGGACAGTTGCAACATTCGTTTTTAATGTGTTAAGTTAAATATTAGACCTACATTTAGGTAAAATATACAGTACTGACATATTTTAGATTTTGAACAATTCAATGCATGTATCAGTTCTGTATTTTGTGACTTTATGCTCCTAATATTTTTCACAATGATGGTAGATATACACTGACATACCATCAGTGCAGTCATCATTATATCATGGTACATTTTTTTTTTTTTCCAAGCATGTCCCAAAATTACAATTACAGTTCAATAATTACAACAGGCAAATATTCTTTTTCATGATCAGACAGGAATATTTTTTTTTTTAACACAAAAATAATGCTAATGTGCACGCGGATGATGACAGTTGCATGGGAAGGGACTTATCCACAGTCTTACAACTGTACCCCTTTACAATTGGACAGTACAGTCAGTTCACTTGGAGGCCATACTGCCAAAGACTCTGGGCAGCTATTTTGGTAATGCAAACCAACTCCTATCTGCCTGAATTGGGAAATATTCAAATCTTAAATATTTGGTCCAGCCAATGGTATGTGCAGTCTTGAGCCTGAGTCCCATGACACTAACTGTTTCTATGGAAACCAGAGCTTCTAACATTAGCTGAACTCTTTCATTTAGAAGGTGGGACTTTGTTCCATTTTCTCCCATTCATGGTAATACTATCTTAATACTACTATTACTACTACTATTACGTTTGTAACACATAGTGAACCATCTAGATCTACCTCATTTATACAGAATAGTATACAGTATATTACTATTATCAAATGCAGAACTGAGTTTCATTCATACATAAATTGGCCTTAAAAAGGTCCCGACAGAGTCCCACTAATGTATTGTAGTGAGAACAAAAGTTCATGCAATTCCAGTTCTGAATAATCTTCACAGGATTTAAAGAGATTTGTATGTCTCTTAAAGGGAATCTATTGTGCTTTTTTGCACTTTACCTTTCTTTTAATGTGTAATATAGGTAATGGTGCGTGCAATTGATCTGCAAAGTTACAAAGCACACAGTCCACACCAAAGTTAGATAACTTCTCTTAAACACCTGCCTGAACCACCTCATTGGTAGTCCTAACATTATTTCTGCAACTAGATCAAGTAACACAAGTGACTACAGGCTACTATATTTCCCTTTGTATTTCACTGTGAGGGAATAATGGTTAAAAAGTATTGTTAACACTGTTCCTCAGTAGTACAACCACAAGCTCTTTGTTGTGTTTTCTAACACCTGCTTCCTGAACCATTGCAGCTGAATGCAGGTCAGTGTTGTTGACAAGCATACAATTTTTACTGTGATGATGAAATGCCCTGCATGTTATGGTTGTGAAGGTGGTTTGTCTTTTAGCTTGTTCTTCTTGACATTATTGAACTTGGTCTTGAGTTGATACAGCAAAACTGATGCCATAGTTAGCATAGTCACAGTAGTATTTACTCACCGGTTAGTGCATTCCCAACAGACTTTGTCCAGCTGACCAATCAGAGCAGACTAGAGTTTTTGGAAGTGTGTTTTTAAAGAAACTGTTAAGACAGAAGGTGAAAAAAGGTGCGGCAACATTGTAAATTACTTTTTTTTTTTTTTTAAATATTGACATATTTTAACATATTCTAGTAGACCACCTAAACAAAATTATGAACCTGTAAATGAGCATGGGGGGGGTCTGTTCAATTGTTTATGCATAAAAGGCTTGGGGCTAGATTTACAGCTCAAATTAAATCTGTGGTTGATCTACTAACAATGCACAAATTGAGGAAGAATGCAGGTACAGCCAAAACATTTCCATTATGACTGCAATCCACGAAGAGCAGCGCAAATTATCGTAAGGTTGCAAACAAGCAGAGCTAATGATAATCAGGTGCAATTCTACTAAACCTGCTACAACATAGTTGCAAGATGGGTTAAGACATGCTTTTTGTGCATTGAATAATGGTACAAATACAAGTAAATTGACTACCACAAACCTTGGTAAGTCATATTGCATGATTCATATAAATACTCTCCTCTCATAACGTTTGTGTTAGAAAGGGAAACAAACACATCTTACTGGCCATTGCATTCAAGAAATCAACAGTTATGTCTGTGATTGGCTACACTGCTCGACGCTGCAAAAACACATTGTAAATAGAAACCTTTGACCAGGTATGAAAAGCTCCACCTCGGATTGGTTACGTTTGTGACAGTAAGAAACGTGTGATTTTAAACCATGCTTTTGAGAAAATGCTCAGTAATGGTGTTGACTGATGGATTTGAACATGGTTTGGCTTTAAGCATTTTAAAAACACCAGATAGTCATGTGAACACTGTTAAAAACTTTAAATCTTTAGAACTTTATTTGTGTTGGTGCCGACAGCCTAGTGGTTAGTGCGCTGACATATAGCACAAACTATGCTCACGACGACCCGAGTTCGATTCCCATCTCTAGGTCCTTTGCCAATCCCGCCCCCCTTTCTCCACCCAATACTTTCCTGTCTGCACTCCACTGTCCTATCTAATAATAAAAAAAAACTAAAAAAAACTTGATTTTCACCACAGGGGTTCTTTAATATGCTGTTAATATGTCGATATTGCTTCCAGGTCTATTCAAAAATGCATATATGTGCGCTTTACATGCAAAATCCTATGAATATGAATGATTACAAATAATAAATAATCACACTCCACTCAGGAAAGCTGACCAGGCGTGTGATGCTGTATGCAATCACAGCAAGCACAACACGTTTCTCCTTCAATCCCTCGGCTCCTCCCTCATGCCACCAAATCCACATTTATTATTGATCGGACCTCTTGTGGAGTGAAACTTGAGAAAATGTATGTGGTTTCGCCTGTGTTTCCTCTCTTGTTAAAGTTTAATGAGAACTGTATGAGCCGTCTGGATGCAGCGCATGCTTGGAAAGTCAACTAAATGTGCCACACACAAAGATGGACACAAGACAGGGAAAACAGCACAATAATGTGCTCGAGGATTGCGATAAGATGCTTACTTAGCACATTTAGTTCCATCTCTGAAAGGTGGGATGGGCGCTTTTGAACCTTTGCCACCGCTCTGTGCCAACCGAATCCGTCTTATTCCCTGTGAGTAGGTCCACTGGCAGCTGCCATCAGCCGGTCTGTCCGTGCATCATCCCCTCGAAAGCTTGGTCCACCGGCCCACACTCCTGCAGCGGATTACAGGGAACCCGAGCAATCATGCAGTAGCTTTACTAATATGCTACACAATGAATGTGTGAAGCTGACAGTGGCTGTCTTGACATTTGCCTAACGTTGCTTCACCAGGCGTGTGAAAAAAAAAAAAAAAACACTCTTGTGCATGGTAGACTGAAGATAACGTGTGCTACAAGGGCTGCCACCCCCTGAGCATTGTTATTATCATCAGAGACAACCCTTCTCAATGTGTCCCCGCCAGACATTGGCTCAGCGCAGGACACAATGAAATGCCAAAACAGGAAATTCTGACGCTTGCAGACAGGTTGGAAGCATTTTGAAAGAATGCACTTCTAAGAAAAGAAATGTAGTCTTTTATCTCTCTTGTTGTAGAAACTGCGTTTACGCATTGAGCATGTTTGCACGGTCACATGTCTTTTGCTTAATGTTGCTTGTTGCCCATTTGAAACAAGGACTTTGGAAAATTTGCACGTTTTATTGTTTAATCGGTGAACAAGACAGCATTGCATCATATCAGACAGTGTGGAGTGCAACTTGTTTTGCAGTAAATGCTGCTCCATCTCTGCATCTGATCTGGGTCAGCTAAACCAACTTGCATATCTTTAATACAGTACACTATATAATCAGAAAATATTTGCCAGACTCTGCAGCTTTACAAACAAGCACAGCAAACCTATATAAAAAAATATATAGATATATAAAAATCACGCATTTTAAATCACAGTTTAAATCATGATTTAAAACACATTTTTAAATCACAATCTTGAATTATCGTCGGATTCCCAAACTGTGCAATCCTACAACTATTCCATAGACTAGGTTGTAAAAAAGGTCAAATCAAATGGTATCTTCAAATTTTGGCAGTGTTGCATCTCACATCAGATGCATTTGGGAGTAGCTTTTTTACAATTTGGCTCATTTAGATTCAATGCTGTGCTTTCACAATAGTTAGCATAGATCAGTGCTACTCAACCTTGGTCAGGTCAGGAGCCGAGAGGACAAATTTCCTTTGTTAGTAAGTGGCACATTTTAATGGATAGCGTTCCTACCAAGGACAGATTG
Source organism: Tor tambroides (assembly GCA_021397915.2). NCBI lineage: Eukaryota > Metazoa > Chordata > Actinopteri > Cypriniformes > Cyprinidae > Tor > Tor tambroides. The sequence goes on from JAFVLL020007559.1 coordinate 24,693, forward strand.
TGGTCCTTTATAGAAGTCCTATATTCTCCAAATAAAAAGAAATTACTTTGTTAAAGTAACAATTAAATTGTTAGAATAAATAAATAATGTTTATAGAACATTGCGAAAGAGACAATGAGTATCAAAGCTGCAAAATGGTGTTGAGAGGGCATTGTTACAGCAGCATGTGAAGTAAAGGTATCTGTGTGTGTATGTGTAATATATATATATATATATATATATATACACACACACACACACACACACACACACACACACATTTATATACACATTTATATTTACATTTAGTCATTTAGCAGATGCTTTTATTTAGGACATTAGAAGCAATCAAAACCAACAAAAGCTCAACAACATGCAAGTGCTATTACAAGTCTTGGTTAGCCTAACGCAGTACACGTAGAAAGGTTTTTTTTTTTTTTTTTTTAAAGAAAACAAGTAGATAGAATATAGAAAAAATAAATCTAGTGTTAGTTTTACAAGAAAAGCTAGAAGTTCGAGAATAAATATGCAATTGATAGGGTCAAATGTGTGTTTTTTTTTTTTTTTTTTTTTTTTTTTAATAAAAAGAAGACAGATAGATACAATACAATTAGAATAGAGAGTGCTAGAGTTAGAGGGTCAAATAAAGATGGAAGAGATGTGTTTTTAGCCGTTTCTTGAAGATGGGTGAGGATTCAGCTGCTCGGATTGAGTTGGGCAGGTCATTCCACCAGATGGGAACAGTTAAAGAAAAAGTCTGTGAAAGTGATTTTGTGCTTCTTTGGGATGGTACAATAATGCATCGTTCACTTCCAGAACGCATACTTCTAGAGAATATATATATATCACATCCAAAATAAAAGTTTTTGTTTACATATTATGTGTGTGTGTACTGTGCACATGTATATATAAATACACACAAATACAGCCTATATTTCGAAAATATTTCAATGCATCAAAAATATTATACATGTATATTTCGAAAAGATTTACATGTATTCATATAATTTATATTATATATAAATATATTTAAAATTTAAACATAACATATTTTTTCCTTAAATATATACATGCATGTGTGTGTGTATTTATATAACAAATTAATATACACAGCACACACACATATATTATGTAAACAAAAACTTTTATTTTGGATGCGTTTAAACGCGATTAATCGTTCGACAGCACTGTATATATATATATATATATATATATATATATATATTTCTTCTTTTACATCATGCATATATTTGTATAATTACATTGTTAACATATGTGTTCATAAGCATTTTCATATAACAGTGGGTCAACACACATCCTGTACATAGAGCTCTCAGATATGGTAAACAAAAAACATAATTGCTTGGCGCGTGAGAACAGATCTCATTGGTTCTTGTGCATCAAACACACACAGTAGAGCTTACAGAATCAGCCACTAACAGAATTAAACCAGTAATTCCAGAAATGCAATATTCACAGAAATAAGGATTCCTAAACATATGAAAGTTGTTAATATGTAATTAATTTATGTTTTAGATGATATCAGTATCAGGACAGTGAATAAGTAAATGTACATGTAGGTTTAGAACCACGCTTTCCGTAAACTAAATACAAATATTCATGAGAACATGTTGGTTATAGGGACTAGTAAGAGTTCTCATTTCTTTGTTTATTTCACAGGTACACACTGGTTGTCTATAAATTTTACATCTGCAGTGTCTTGTTTCCAGGTTTCATGCCACTGCAGGCCTCTGGACCTGCTGGCACAGTCCATGAATCATCCTTTGCACTCTTGTCTGAATGTTAGATACTGATCTTGATATATCCAGGTGATGTTAATGTTTACGAAATTTATCCTAAGATATAGAGTGCAACAGTTGGGCACAGGAAGTAAAAACTGCATAGGGAAACTGACTTTTAATAATGAATAAACCTTTAAAGAAAGACCTACTATGAGTTTTGAGGTTCTTAACCGATAGTATGTCCTTTAATTCACATTATTTCAACTTATTTTTAAAAGGGGTCCATAACATGATGTTGTACAGAAAATTCTACCAATCTTCAAGTCGTGGCGATCAAATGCACCAAAAGTGTTTTCAGGGAACACTCACTATATATGAAAAGGTTTTTATGTTATTTTCATGTCTTTCGCAATGCTTCATGGGAGTGAAGCTCTTTCCCTCACGAAGGGAAAGTCTAGTCTCTTTGGTTGGTTCCGGAAGAGTCGTCATGAAATTACAACACCAAGCTGGACAACACCAAGATAGAAGACAATTATTTTCAGCAGTGTTTTGTTGGGAACTTATGCCAATAATACATCCTGTTTACAAAAGCTACCCTAAAATCTTTCGGATTTTAATGTTGCCATTCTAGATATTAACTGTGGTGTTACGGTTATGTGCTAATTATTTGTTATTGTCATAAAGGTCTTCACTTTACTGTCTTCAGTGTGCAAGATAAAAGGTCTGAAATCTGTGGGCCTCAGGTTTGAAGTTTTATCAGTGGTCAAGACATGATTTCTTTTTGTCGTACTCTTATTCCACATTGTTTTAGAAGTGCATTTACCACATTGCTTAGGTTGGATATCCTTGTTCTTTGATCAACATAATCATATGGATGTTGATCCAGGAGCATGTCGTGCTAGGCCACATTATAGGCTAAATCATAACATGCTTGTGTCAGTTTTATCAGCAAATTTGACTGGCAACAATGCTTTCAGTCTTTGACTGTTACAGTGACTTTGATGAATGTCTGTGGTTATATTCTGCATGAATGAGATTTTTTATTGCCTTTTTCGGTTATTTCACATTTACAGAGGATCCAATATGCTGTGAAACCAATATAATATCTTGTCTTTTTTGGATTTCATGCAGAATTACAGACAGCAACAAGAGAGTTAAATAAAGCAAGGCTGGAAAACAGACATATGCTGTTTCTTTTCCACTGTACAAAATGGTACGAGCACTCAACAACCATTATACTAAGTGACTCATATCTTATAGCTGTATTTACATAATCATCTGACTGTTCATACTTGTTCTGTTCATACTTTTTATGCAGTTTTCTTTCTATCTTATACTGTAGGTCAGCTGACAGATGTTAAATATCTATACAGATTTTAGTTTTACTTGTTTTTATATTATTTATTTAATTTTATTTGTATTATTTTTTTATAATCATCACAAACTGAAAACAAACTCTCTCTCTCACACACACACACACACACACACACACACACACACAGAGAGAGAGAGACAACAAAATTGCACACTATTGCCAGTTAATGATTTTGGACATTTCTCAAATTTTTGGACAAAGCAAATATTTTATGCCTTCTGGTACCACAAAAATAAAATATGAATCTGAGTCTCAAAGATGTAATTTTTGCTATGTGGGTGCAAGTGAGAAAGTTTGGGTCATGTCTAGTAACCCTCATTCTGTCAGTGTTTATTTGACGTCCCACAACAATCCAACCTTTAACCGCAACCTTAACCATAGCAGCGACAAATGCAAATCTGACAAGTTTCACAGTATGAGGCTTAATATCTAGCTCCAAAAACTGGATTAAGTTCATATCAAATAGCTGAAAAGAGGAAATGGAAAATGAGCCAAAATAATTCATGCTATTGAGTATGGGTATTAAATAAATAAAAAATAAATTAATAATAATAATAATAATAATAATAATAATAATAATAAAATGGTTTACCCAGCTAACATTCTCTAAATTTTGGTTAATGTTCTTTCAAGGTTCACTCAAAGTTATAAACAAACATTCTTTGGGTAACATTCATAAAATATTAAACATTATATAATAATGTTCTCAAAATGTTAGTGTCATTGTGATCCAGGCAAGGAGAGAGTAAACGATTGGATCCAGTTGCAACAGTTGCATTTTATAAAAAAAAAAAAAAAAAAACCTTCTCTATCATACAAAACTCAGGAACATGGAATACACACCAATAATCAGTTAATTAATAAAAAAAAAAAAAAAATCAATTAACATTATAACCAGTAACCAATGGAAAAAAAAAAAAAAAGAGAGCAGCCTTAGCAAATAAGGGTGTGTTTAGACAACAGCCGTTTCCACAAATATTGAAAACTTTTTTGTGTTTTTGAGTGTTCATTTACATTGGGGTGTCCAAACCTGTTCCTGGAGGGCCACTGTCCTGAAGAATTTAGCTCCAACTTGCCTCAGCAAACCTGCTTGGACATTTCTACAGTGCAGATCGATAGAGAACAATCTATAAATACCTGTTTTTTTTGGTTTGTTTTTTTGCTTAAAGTTTGAAGGAATATTAGCTGTGGGTATACAACTATTGTACTATCATGTTTGACAAAATAACCAAGGCTTTTCATCAAAACCCTTTATTTTGTGGAAAACACAGTGATCAAAATTAGAGAATAGTAACCACTGAAGCACAAAAGAAGATTACAACTAAAATTTTGGACGGTTACAGCTGTCAGAAAATTAGTAGGAAGTGTAGAGGACCTTGCTTTGAATGCATTCAGCACACCTGCCCATGGAGGATATCACTAGTTTGTCACACTGTGCTGGTGTGATCTTGGTCCACTTTTTTTCCAGTCTCCTCCATAGTTTGGTAACTGTAGTGAGTTTCTTAGCCATAACTTTGTCATGAAGGATTTTCCTGAGATTTTCAATAAATTAAACTTGCTCTGGACCAGTTCTCCTCTCTCCACACAACATGCTCCTCAGCAAAGGTGAGCCTAGCGTTTTGATTCTTTCTGCTGATGAGAGGTTTGGTCAATGAAAAGTGCTCTTTCAGTCCGACTTCCCTTAAATGTGCCGAGGCAGATCCTTACGCTGTTCAGCACTGATCTGGCAAGCAATTCCAGCTGCAGTGTTGAACCAATTCACCATTGAGAGTCTCTGCACTATCCTGTCCTTCCATGAATTTGTCTTACATGGACGACCAGGCTTTTTGGGGATACTTGAATGAATTAGTGTAATTGTAAAGCTGCAATATTCGACAAATCGCAGATTTGGAATGAACAACTCATCTTGCAATGGCTGAAAGTATCATCCCTTTGGCCTTCATCTGGACAACTTCCCGTGGCAGGGTTTCAGTCACCTTAGAGGAGCCTGCCATCTTGGAATCTAGGGTTTGTTATATAATTGAGGAAATTAGCACCAGGTTCCAGATTAACACCAATAACTATGAGGTATATATATAAGTGTTCTCTAATTTTGAAAAGTATTATTTTTTAAAATATCTCATTCATATCTACACATATATATATATATATATATATATATATATATATATATATATATATATATATTGTGGCGGGAGGAGCAAACGACAGACACAGTGGGTGTGGCGTCAGGCTTTTATTAAACAGAAATATCAAAAATAGTGTCCAAAGGGGGAAAAAGTGTCCAAAATAAACAGGGGATCTGGTGTCCTCGCCGTGCTCGGGGCTTGTGAAGGAAGGGCAGTGTTCATGACGGGAGGAAGGGTCCAGAGAAGGGGCGGAGTCCGGTGGCCGCACGCGCTCCCCTCTTCGGTCCAGGGCGCGAGGGGCGGCGGCTTCCTTGAGCGGCTCTTCTCTCCTGGGCCCGGGATACGCCTGGGGGACTCCACGGCCCGGCATCCTGGCCCGACGGTCGTGTGACGGGTGCGGCGTCGTCCGGACTGCGGGTCCGGCTGCTCGCGTCTCTGGCGGCGGCGGGGAATCCCTCAACGCTCCCTTCCTGGACCCACGAGGACACCAGCGTGCATGCACGGGGAAGAGACCGGTCTCTCGAGGAGAGGCGCTCTCGGCATTTAACGGCGGCGGTGATGAGGCCCTATTCAGATCAGGTGCGCCTCATCACAGTTTCCGCGCCTCTCCTCTCACACGCCCACTCCCGTCGGGAGCCTGGTGAAGGGCGGCGAATAAGGGACGGGGTGGTGATGATATGAAAGGGGGGAGGCAGCCGACTCGTCACAATATATATATACACACATATGCACGCATACATACACTGTGCTTCACAATACAATTACTTTATGAAATACACTTAAACAACTGCCCTTCTGCTCCTGTTAGTATAACTTCAAACAGGACTAAGCAGTGACATTGAAATTTAGGAAATTATGGGTTGTTCTCTAATTTTGATCTCCACTGTAGTATTCCTAGTAAGACCTTGATTAGCTGGTTCAGGTGTATTTCATTTGGGTTGGAGCTTAACTCAGTGGACCTCTAAGAACAAGTTTGGACACTCCTGGTTCACATAACAACAGCATTTCGTGAGGCTGAAAATTGAAAACTTTTGAAAAATAATGTTTGAAAAAGGAATGGTTCCTTAAAGGGGTCATCGGATGCCCTTTTTCCAAAAGTTGATATGATTCTTTAGGGTTTTAATGAGAAGTCTATAACATACTTTGGTTAAAATTTCTCAGTGGTAGTGTAAAAAACACCCTTTTTACCTTGTCAAAATCAGCCCTTTTTAGAGCGAGCCGTTCTGTTGCATTTGCCTTTAAATGCTAATGAGCTCTGCTCACCACACCCCTCTCTTCTGTGGGCTGACCAGCCGTAATGTTTACTTTAGCCGCATTTAGCCGCTAAAGTTGCTAACTAGCACATTATTAAGAAAGGCGATTTGCAAAGATGCATAAAAAACCCTTATACACACTTATGCTGTAGGTGAAGCTGGATCCCGAATGAGTCACACGAACATAGATGCATTTATGTAGATCCACATTTTCCTTCATAATCCTCTGCGTCTTCAGTGGCTCAGATGTCAGGAGTAAATGACAACTGCTATGTTCATTATTAAATCCAACAACAGAACACCTCAATCGCTTAGGAGGCATTCTTGTCTTCCCCTGCACCGGAGTCGTCACAATGGCGGTCGACTGTTTACAGCTCACTCAGCTCATTTAGGGTGGGTCTAGGATAATTCAACTATCGTGGAAGCGGCCTTTGTCGGTGTGACGTCACACAGACAAGAAGCTGAGAATGGCCTGATTTAAAAAAAGAGGATATTACTTACAAAGATTAAAAAAAAAAAATACCACTGTGTGGATTTTTATCATTACAGGGTGGTTGTGTACACACACTGCCAACACACATTTATGTTCAAACAACATTTAAAAGTGAGTTTTGCATCCGATGATGCCTTTAAATAACCAAGAAAATATGTTTAGAAAGCACTTTAAAAACTGGATGCTTTGAATGTTCAGCTTAATATGAATATTAGCAAAACGTTCTGTTAGCTTGCTAGCTCGGTATGTAGGCCTGTCATCCCTGCTGAAAAAAAAAAATAAAATCAAAAACAAAAACAAAACAAACAAACAAAAAAAAAACAATAGAAACCACCAAAGAAATTCTAATGGTTTTGATTACCATTTACATTTAATAACAAATAACATTTCAAACATTACAAACCATCAACTTTTAACCATTAAAATCATTACAAATGGTTTTCTGTAGTGTGTTTTGGGACATATTCCGTTAGGATTTAGTAGTTTTAACAAGCCACCAATAGAAGGCGACCAATTACCAGTATAAACCCACAGGATCCATTACTGTTTTCATTAAAACCAATACAACTCCCATTATATCCAGTGGTCTGTTTCATAAAACAAGTTTACTAAATAAGCCAGGCTTATTCCAGTTAGTCTGACTTATTGTCAGTTGATTTGGTTTAAAGTAAGTCAGCCTAACTGAAATAAGCCTGGATTATTTGGTAAACTTGTTTTATGGAACAGGCCCCAGTAAATCCATTACAAATTCTGTGATGGTTTTTATTGTTTTTTTTTGTTTGTTTTGTTGTTGTTTTTTTTGTTTTGTTTTTTCAGGAGCCATGGAAATATTTTGGCTGAATCTGAGGTATTCACATGAATTTGAATGCATCTCCTGTGCTTCCATTTTCTCACAAAATGTGTTTTCCTTTACTTATTATGGGTCAATACTGTCAGATACAAACTTATGTGTCAAATATTCAGAGTTGTAGTACTTGAACTCGGGACTTGGAATTGGACTTGGACTCAGACTGCAATTGTGAATGAACTTGGACTTGGACGGACTCGGGTGGACTCGGACTTGGATATTTTGGATGCAGAAATTTTTCAGAGTACAGACGAATCCATCTCATGTGTAATATAAAATAAAATAAAAATGTAACAACATAAAATTAATATGAAAATACATTAATAAACGTCTCTCACTTAAACTCAGTTGATTAAAAACTAGGACTCGACACTGTACTCGGATACAACACTGCAAATATTTATTATAAATATTTACAGAACATTGGACAAATGAATGAACTGAATCTACTGGATGGATCTAAACTAATTTTCAACTCCGTCTATTGAATTGTCACAACAGTCAGAAAAATATTTGGCCTTGACGAAACGGATGCACTGTAGATGGGAAAATGTATCTGATCTCAAATGATCAAATCCTAAATAATCTGTGTGACAGAGTTGACACATCGTTGTTGTATATAAAAATATAAGGGCAAATACTGTACTATTTGTTAAACTATCCTCTTCTTTAGAGTCTGATGGTTTTATGTGTAAGCAATAATGTTACTGTAATGTTGTCTTGTGAGCATCCTTCATTCATCTTGATTAATCCTGCTAAAGTCTGAGAATGAATTATTAAAATTGAAGAATTAATATAATACATTTGTAAGGACAAGGAAATTATTTCCAAATATATTTACAGTCTCTGTACTGTAGCTGCCATCACACTAAGCGAAGCTCCACTACAGCTGCAATGTCTCTGGTGAAATAATCACACTCCAAGTAAAGGTTCTCGTATGTAATTTTATCATTTGTCATCTCAAGTTCAGCAGTTTATGCAGCTGGATTTCTGTGCAGCATGAATGTTTTATTAAAGTCATCATTGCCCCGTGGCATCGCATTTTCTTCAGAGACAAAAAGAGGAATGGTTTTGGCACCATCCTGTCAAGCAGCGATGCCTTTTTTTTGACTTGAATAAATTCTCACTTCATTCCCTACATTAGCCTAGACTCTGAGTGCAAATGCCCTCTCCTCTCTAACCAGGGCTTGAGTTATTTGTCAGTCTGATTTACATATCTGTGCATGTGGGACACAATCTGACAACCATAAACCGCACGTATCTGCCAAACGTTTAGCTTGCGGCTGGGAGCTATAAGCGGGGCTGGGGAGCAGGGCTCTCTACGTGATGTGATCTCGACATCTTCTGGATCAGTGCACACACAGCCCGGATCCCCGAGCCTGGCCCGAACGTCGCTGTGCAAGCCCTGACTGCAGGGGAACGCATGCATGTGTGCTCTCAGCATCCCGTTGAGGAAATGCAAAACCACAATCCCAGCAAATCTGTAGGGCTGATGCACATGTAAAAACACACAAGCGTGCACATCAGCCTAAATCTCTCAACAGTCAAATCCATTTGCATGATGTTACGCTATACGCTTGTGTGGCATACGATGCCATACTTCTATGACGATGCAGCAAATGGAAATTACAGTGCTTTTCTGGAAATCGTAGTCTATTTGATTTGACGTACATTTAAACAGGCATGAATAACATGAATACAAAATCAGCCTGTTCTGAATACAGTGGAGACTGGTGATATTTGTCACACTTTTGACTCCAGTGAATATTTTACATAGGTTCATATTTGTTTTTGTTTTTTTTTTGCATATTGTTGAATGCAAAAATATAAAACACATGCAACATTCAGCCACAACAAGAATGACAACTTGCCTTGACCTGGCATTTATAAATAAATAACCCTGTCCTGACAACACAAGTTCAAACTTCTATTTAAAATCTACCTTCAATATAACTGGTCCTTCTAATATTTATAGTGTGGCTTTATTGTGCTCTAGTGTTTACCAAGATTTAACCCCAAAAAAAAACTAAACTAAATAAATATACATAAACTTACAACATAAACAAACTCACTACTGTCCAAAAGTTTGATGTCAGTTTTATTATATTTTATTTTATTATTTCATGACAACTTTTATTGATTTTTTGCAAAAAATCAAATCAATCAATCAATCAATCAAATCAATCAATCAACCTTTTCATTCATAAAAAAATCCTAAAATAAATTAAATGTATCACAAAATTAACAAGAGGCACAACTGTTTTCAACATTAATTATAATCAGAAATGTTTAATATGCAAATCAGCATATTAGAAATCAGAATGAGTTCTGAAGGATCATATGACACCAGAGACTGGAGTAATAATACTGAAAATTCAGCCTTGCATCACAGGAATAAATATATACATACATGTATATATATATATATATATATATATATATATATATATATATATA